>JAQQPU010003567.1:5903-24310 GCA_029168905.1 Artemia sp. Kazakhstan ARC1039 | reverse complement strand
AGAGATTACACAGAGACTTTACACTCTTTACAGAGATTGCATTTACAGAGAAGCTTCCAGGAATTTTTATTTTGCAATGGACTTTTGTTCTTTTTGTATTAATTAAATAAACAATTCTAAAAAAAAAAAGTTTTTCAAAAAGAACTGAAGAATTATATTAAACTTAAGACCGGAAAAAATTCCTCTAATAATTTCGACTCCAAACGACCAGAAATAACTATTAAAGAATAAATGAAATCCAAAACAAACGGGGTAAAAATCATAGTAAACATAAAGATAACAGGCATTAATATAGATAAATATTAAAACGAATGAAAATTAATGCAAACATTAGTTTGGCTACTGTCCCCTTACCCCTCGCATAGCCATCAAAGTCTATGCCCTATTGCGTCGTTTACGTTGTAATGAAAACTATATGTGTCTCGAACAGCGTGCTCTTGTTTTTCAAAATATCAACGACAAATAAAATAAATGACTATGATAATCGACATAACTGAAAGATTTAAAGAAAATGCTGAATGTTTAATATATATAATGATAGTATTTCCTGAAAACAGCAACTTCAGATTTTATTTCACTCTAACTTTCATTTTTACTTTGAAATATTGTAAATAAAAAAGAATATATTTGTAATATAATTCGTTTTCAGTTGCACCTAAATGCCATACGCAGTTCCTGAGATATTGCAGATGCGCCCTTCTTACAACTGGGAGGCACATAGCATCTTTTAAATGAAGAAAATTTCTTAAACCACGTTGGTATGCCATAATATAAAGAAAAACGAACAGAAATGGGTTTTTTAAGGCCAAACAAAAATACTGAAAAAACAAAGCGACCATTTCGAAAGGACAACCGACCCTCTTCTTCAGTGCGAAAAAAAAATATTTAAGGAAAATTCCAAAAAAAAGACCAAGAAAAAATCAACAAAAAATGCGAAGACTCATAAAATTCTGATGAATTTGACGAATTATTGAAATGAAAGTTGAATTATTCATCTTTTAATTTTTTTCTTTGATTTTTATTGGTTTGTTTTTTTCACATTGACCCTCTGCATTTGTTTTTAGTTTTTTCTTTGCCCTTTTGGAATTTTCCTTATATATTTTTTTATTCGCTCTGAAGAAGAGAGGTGGTTGTCCTTTCGAAGTACTCGCTTTGTTTTTTCAGTATTTTCGTTGGCCGTAAAAAAAAAATTGTTTGCTTTTTCTTTATCTTTTTACTGAGTTCAACATTCCCCTCAACTTTCTCTGAAAGTTTTATCTTAATACCCTTAGCTGATAAATATTGCACACGTCATTTTAACAAGCTGGATGCGTAAATTGTTTTTTTATTTAATTCAACATCCCCTGAAAGTTTCAACTAAACACTATCAGTCAATTATTCTCAGATATTGTATATTCACACTTTTGACACCCGGTATCCGCTGTGTCCTTAAGTGTACAATCTCCCTCAACCTTCTCTTAGTGTTTCAATTTGATAACCTTCCCAAGATGTTCTTCAAATATTGAATTTATGCCGTTTTGACAACCTGGAAAAAGTGATCTTTTGATTTTGTTTAAAATTCTCTTTAGTATTTCATGAAAGTTTCAATCTAATACCGATAGCTGTTCCTGAGTTCAATATAAATACGCTCAGATAAGTCCTTTTAACGAGATGAATGCATCTGGTGATGCAACATCCCTGTCAATACTAAAGAAAATTTTCAATATAATAGCGTGAGCCTTTCTTGAGATATTGCAGATATGGCCCTTTTGCCAACCTGGATGCACTATGTCATTTGAAAAGCAGTCATAAGTTATTGCAATTGAAAGTAGTCTTTGTCGTAAGTATGCATACGCTTAAGCAGTCGCAGTCACAAGTAGTCATAGTTGCAAGTTGTCCTAGTCGCAAATACTCATAGTTGCAAGCAGTCGTAGTCACAGATAGTCACATCTGCAATCTCAGTTACCTTAAGTCACAGTCTTAAGTAGTCGCACTCGTTAGTATTGCAGTCACATGTAGCTACAGTCGCAAATAGTCAAAGTCACTAGTAGTTGTATCAGCAGATAAGTAGTATCGTCATAGGCACTTCAAACGGATCCCATCCCCTTCGAATCCTGATCTGGACATGTTTTTTTACTTGTAACATAGGGAAATTAACATATGTTTCTTGGTTATGTTTGTTGGTTATGTTGATGTTGTTTGATGGTTATGTTATGCTGATGTTGGTTATTTTCTTTGATGGTTATGTTATATTTGGTGGTTATGTTGGTTATGTTGTTTGATGTTTGTTGGTTATGTAGATGTTTAATAGTTATATTATGTTATATTATGTTATGTTGTTTCATGGTTATATTATGTTGATGCTGTTGGACGGTTATATTTTTTGATGGTTATATTATGTGATGTTGTTTGTTGGCTATGTTGATGTTGTTTCATGGTTATGTTTTCTTGATGCTGTTTGTTGGTTTTGTTATGTTGATGTTATGTTATGTTCTTATGTTATGTTGTTATGTTATGTTGTTTGATGTTTGTGTCTTATGTTGATGTTGCTTGTTGTTATGTTTGATGGTTATGTTGTTTGATGGTTGTTGGTTATGTTGTTTGACGGTTATGTCGTTATATTGATGTTGTTTATGCTGGTTATGTTTGATGGTTGTGTTGTTTGATGTTATGTTGTTTGATGGTTTTTGGTTATATTGTTTGATGGTTATGTTATTATATTGAGGTTGTTTCATGATTATGTTATGTCGATGTTGTTTCATGGTTATGTTTTGTTGATGGTTATGTTATGTTGGTTATGTTTGATGGTTATGTTGTTTAATGTTTGTAGGTTATGTTGATGTTTGAGGGTTATGTTGTTTGCTGGTTATGTTGGTTATGTTACGTTGGTTGTTTGATGGCTATGTTGTTATGTTGACGGTTATGTGGTTTGATGTAATCTTTTGTTGATGCTACGTTATGTTGCTGTTGTTTCTTGGTTATATTGTTTGTTGGTTATGTTATTTGATGTTTCATGGTTTTTTTTTATGTTTATTATGTTTGCTGGACATATTTGAAATAAATTGTGTTTCTAGGCAAAGGCATGTCTAGACATGTTCCCAGGTGGCTGAAATCCCCTGCAATGCTTTTTCTAGACAAAATTCCCAGGTGGTTCAACTCCCCGCGTTGTTTCTATACAAAATTCCCAGCTAGAAGGACCCTGCTGCGATGCTTTTCTAGACACACCCCCAGGTGGTTGAACTCCCCCTCGTTGTTTCTATTTGATAACTATTTTATTGCCATAGATTATTTGACAACTATTTTATGTTTTTTTTAAAAGGAGTTATTTTAGACAATGTTTAAATAATTATAGCTCCTGTTTCTCTTCTCTAGAAGGGAGGGTACTAATTTTTCTCTTCTTCTGTAACAGGGAGTCATTATTTTAGACTAAATTCTGTCTTCTTTTCAGAATTTCCCAGCCCTTTCACCCCCAAGCAAGAATCGCTTGTCTATTATGGTCGCTGGCCGAGGCCCTCCAGACAAGCAATGCCCGCACAAGTTCAAGACCATCGACCTGCAACGCTGTCTGCCCAAGCCGCTGTCCTATCCAAGTAGGCTCCAATAAAGCCTGCCAGGAAATAGAAAAGAGAGTGAACGGCTGCAAAAGCTTATGAGGTTGTCCTCCAACATGCGTTGCCGGGATCTTCAAGACCTGCCCCACCTACGCAAGGTCATGACGCTATCAGTACCCTCAAACATGCGTTCCTGAGCCAGCGGCTTCCAGTTTAGCACCGCCAGAATTTGGAAATTTTTTTTTAATTTGTCTTTTCACAATTTTTTCAACATAATAAAAGCTTGTCAGAGACATTAAAAGCTTTTTACTAGAATATTAGAAATATCTAAACAAAACAATTTTTTAAACCATTTTTCCTATCATCTTGTATAATCTGTGCTATGGAAATATCTAACTATTTTTTTCAGCTTTTTTAGGCCTTTCTTTTCGCCATTTTTCAACATAGTAAAAGTTTGTCGGAGATATTAAAAGGCTTTTTTCGCTAGAATATTAAAGTTTCCCCCACTCCATGTTTTAAAGACTCAGAAATAAGGCTTTTATAAACTTTTTTTAGGCCT
Organism: Artemia sp. Kazakhstan ARC1039; assembly: GCA_029168905.1. NCBI lineage: Eukaryota > Metazoa > Arthropoda > Branchiopoda > Anostraca > Artemiidae > Artemia > Artemia sp. Kazakhstan ARC1039. Next base: position 20,221 of record JAQQPU010003567.1, on the reverse strand, counting down.
TTATTTTCACTATTTTTTCAACATAATCAAAGCTTGCCAGAGACATTAAAAGCCCGTTTTCTGTCCTTTTTTAGCCCACTATAGACATTTTTCGCCATTTTCGGGCTTTGAAGGGGATTTTTAAGCTAATAAGAGCCTACTTGCTAGCTCTTGGGAGTCATCGGTATTCCCCTCCCCTGTTAGCTTCATTCATACCTAAATTTATGTTGTTGTTCCTGTCTTTTTCGCTAGAATATTAAAGTTTTCCCCTAGTTTTATGGGAATCAGAAATAAGGCTCTTTTTCTGCTTTTAAATACCTACTCGCTAGTTTTTGGCAGGAGTCGTCACCGCCTTCTCATAATAAGGTTTTTTTAGGACAATTTTTCACATTGTTAGCTTTTTTTATCCATTTAAGAGTGAACTTCTTTGTTTTACCGTTTTTGCTAGAATCATGAAGTTTCAGAATACATCCCTACCCTTTCTAGTTTTAAAAGACTCTGTCCCTCAGAAATAAGGTTGTTCTTAGCCATTTCACTCTAATAAAGACGTTTTTCACTATTTTTCATCTTAGTAGTGATATTTTTTACCTTTCAGAGATACCATTGAGGCGTTGAAGGAGTTTTTATTCTTTTTATCTTTAGTTTTGACTTTTTGTTAGAATATCAGAGGTCTCTAAATAAATCTTGTCAGAGGAACTAAAGAAGTTTTCTACTCTATCTTATTCTAATGTTTAAGTGGCTACTCTTACCTTTCCTGCTCCATAACCCCCGTAATTTTAAAAGACTCAGAAATAAGCCTGTTTTGTCAACTTCTCCAGCGCCTACTTGCTAGTTTTTGGAGGTCATCTGTGTTCCCCCTCTCCTGTTAGCTTCATTCATACCTAAATTTATTTTGTTTTTTTCTGTCTTTTCGCTAGAATATTAAAGTTTCCCCCTAGTTTTAAGGGACTTAGAAATGAGGTTGTTTTTCAGCTTTTCTAACCCCTAATCACGAGTTTTTGGGGGAGTCATCTGTGCCTTGCCATGATAAAGCTCTTTTTTAGGACAAATTTTTACATTGTAGGTTTTTTTTATTCAGTTAAGAACGTACTCTTTTGATTAAACACTGAAGGCACAAGTAGTGTTGGTGGTGTGAGAGGGGAGAGAGGGGAGGGACGTTTATTTTCATACCTATTTCTTTCAGGCCAAGATTGAGCAACTTAAAGCACAATGTATTGGATGACCTGCAGCGGTAGAGGAGGCCTCAGATGAACTACTGGCCTGGGCCAATGAATTTATTACCAAGTGTCCAGAACTATATCCCCCCTCGGTATGTTTCCATGCCTTTTTTACATTCAAAAGGGTTAAGCACTGCGGGCAAACCTTTCAATGCGACAAAATACATACAAAAGGTACCCTTTTGAAGAGCTTTCTTTTTATAACAGTAGTGAGGGCATAGGACACCTTTGCATTACAATGAGTAGTGGAGGGCTTACACTTCCAAGGGGGCATGGTACTCATAATCCAATGAGTAGTAAGGTTTCAAGAGGGCATGGTACCATTTCATAATACAATGAGTAGTGGGGCTCTATGACTTCCAAGAGGGAATAGAACCCTTTTATAACCATTCTCTCTTTTTCATAGGGCCGTACCTTCCAGCCAGCTAATATGCTCTTATTATTTTTCTAGGTTCACACAGCATCTATTGATGAAATATACCACCGCCAACGAAATTCCGTGACAGTTTGACGAAGAGTGAAGGTGAGGTGGGTTTAAGTACAGGGGCAAGTCCGGCTAGTGTACCACCATTTCACTTAGACAGTTTTGTGAGGGATCTCGGCCTTGATATAGACTATTAAATTGTAGATCAGTTACCAGTGAGTGAGGTTGAGACAACCCCTCACAGTGATATGGGACAAAGTAGAGCTGGCTCGCCCCCAGTATTGCCTTATTTGTATTTAGCAGATACCGCTTTACACAATATTCATGTGTATACAGCAGAGTTTTTTGACCCGTTCAATTCCCCTTCATGTGATAGTATTCAAAAGGAACCTATAGAAACAGCAAACCTCTACGTCAGCATGATTCGGGCACTTCTCGAAAAACATTTACGAGAGCGTGAGGTCGGGATTGTTTGAAAGCATCCATCACGTTTAAAATTATTTTTTTAATGCAAATTTGGGTGTTTTGCGTGACCATCAGATTCAAACAAGAATGCAAACTCTACACCCAGACTTGCATAATTATGAGAGTGTGTTTTTGGATTGGGTGGGTGAAATTTTTCATAGGATGGAGGGGTATAATGAGAATGGGAGTGGTTTACCGGTTTTGTTTATAGAAAAATTAGAATTAAATATTACTAAATTCAAGAGAGAGTTTGCTTTAAGAGATGGGAGGGAAAGAAAAACCTTAAAAAATATAATAGTAATTTAAAAGCTACTAGGGGTGTACAACACTTTTGTTTCGACACGGGCTTGGAGTATTTCAAATATTCCGTCCTTTTGGCAGGACATAAGCCCGAGGCAAAGGATGTTAATAAGACAATTTTAGACTATTGGGCGGTAAATGGAAAAGAGGGTTCTGGTTTTCCAAAAGTGGATTTTAGTTGTTTAAGGGGAGAGTATCCAGTAACGCTTAAAGGGATTGACATTTTTGAAAGGGCAAATGAACACTTAAAAGTTGGGGTTACAGCTTTACACTTTGATGAAGAATTTGAAGATGGGGAACTAAGTGATAAAAAGGGGTAATTTATTCGGTAAGGGCACCGTCCATTGACTCAGTGAAACACTGGGTATGGCTTCTGTATGAACCTGCCAAAGATCCTGAATCAATTGGACATTTCTTTCCTATTCCTAATATTAGTCGGGTTTTAAGTGAGACTATAAAGCGGGATGGTACCTGTTATTACTGCTCAATGTGTCGTTCTAGATTCCGTAGTGATTTAAAATTAAATAATCATTTGAGACACTCCAAGCGTCATGGGTATTAGTCTGTGGAAACGGTTTCAGGGGACAATACCACCTTGCGGTTCAAAAGCTTTCAGAACACACTGTTGCAGAGCAACAAGGTGACATTAGACATTGAAGCTGCTCTCATAGATGTTTCGGATCCGTCAAATTCGAATCATATGAAAAAACATGAAGCCATTGCGTTCTGTTTTGTGCACTTGCGGAGAGATTCAAGTAAAATCATGCAATTGGTAGTTTTTGGTGAGATCTTGGGTGCAAAAGATTGTCTTGGTGCAGCTATGGTTGCTCTTTTTAAAACAGCAAATGAGGCAATTTCATGGCTGCGCCATACACACTATCCAATTAATCTATCACCAGAAGACGAGTTGGCTATTGAAAATCAAGACATTTGTTGGGTTTGTAAGAAAAAATTAATGAGGGGGATGCCAAAACCCGCGATCATGATCATTTATACCAAGAAATTTCATCAAGGGGAAGTAGCTTTCGGGGATCGCACACAAATCAAGTAATTTAAATGTTAAGCAACAATACTTTTTACCGGTTTATATGCACAATTCCAACTATGATTTGAAATTCATATTACCAGCGTTGGCATGATTGCAGAAAGGTGAAGTTGTAGGTGGCGCATGGGTAGATGGTTGTTTTTCATATAACATCATACCGAAATCCTCTAAAAGTTGCTAGTCTTTGAATTTAAATGGCCAACAATTGATAATGGTAATACGTGCTTGAATAAAATCCGTTTCCTTGATTCTTTTAGTCTCTTCCCTAAATCCTTAAGTCAATTAATTCAAGTACAGAAAAGGGACAATTTTAAGAGTTTCCCCCTCCTCAAACAGCACTTTCTAGATGAGGAACTGTATGATTTATTAACGTGTAAGGACATATACCCGTACGAGTGCTACAGCTCCGCCTCGAAGCAAAGTGAGGAAAAATTACCACCCATCGCAGAGTTTTATGATTCACTTTGCAATCGTCAATGCACCACTGCCGATTATGAATTTGCCATGAGGGTTTGGGCAAAATGAGGATGGACAAATGGGTGAGATTTTTGTAAAATGTACCTGGCAAGTGATGTATTGACGTTGTTCGATGTTGTCTGTAAGAACACGGACAAAATTCATGAAGAATTTGGGCTGGATTTGGGGCATTATTTTTCCACTCCTCATTTGGTGATGGATTTAATTCTTAAAATCAGTGGAGCAGAAGTAGGTCTGATCGCCGATGTGGATCAGCACCTGTTTGTAGAGAGATCGATGCGGGGAGGGTATGTTTTCTACGGTGATCGTATCCTTGAAACCGACCCGACTGGACAACGCACCAGTGAAAAGTCGGATGCCGTCTTCTTGGATATGAATTCCCTTTATTCGTTGGCAATGTCTCACCTTTATTTTCCGTGTGGGAATTACCAATGGCTTAACAATCCTTCTGCTAAAGATGTCCCCAATATTCACACTGTTGAGCTAAATGGACCACAAGGATGGTTTTTCGAAATTGATGGTGAAATTCCTCTGGAACTTCATGACTCGGTAAGACTTTGTTTTCCCCTGCATCACTAGAGCGGTGCATAGGGACTCACTGAGTCCCTACAATTTATCATTAGTAGAGAATAAAGGCATGCATTGGACACCTTCAAAACAAAAGCTTATTGCCGACCTGGAGCTGAAACGGAATATTGTTTTACACCATATTCTTTTGTGGTGGATGCTTGCCAACGGTTTCAATGACACAAGGATTCATAAAGCCCTCCAATTTGACCTAAAACCTTACATGAATACGTCTGTTGACTATTGGGATGTAAAGTACGGGGGTCACCACTTATTGGTGCAAAAAAGGTGCAAAAAGGTTGCTATGCCACTTAATCGAGGGGGAGAACCCCTTGTCAGCCCAAAAGTTAGTTGGATTCCCGTGCTTACTCCAACGGTTCTTTTAATATCAGGTTTACTGATAGGACCTTTTGTTGCTGCCACGAATTTTCATGGTATTTAGCCACCAGTGTTATACCGGTAGGCCACAACGCGACTGCCATGGTAATATACGGGTGTCACTACTTATTGGAGGGGAAAGCCCCGGCCCCAAAATATAATGTGATGCCAAGTCTACCACACCGGTTCTGCAAATATTGGGTTTGGTACTACCCTATTTACAGTATACCCTGTCCCAGGGTATGATAACGCGATCGATTGGTCAAATGGCCACTTTCTAAAGCCAAATGTACCCGCTTTGGGTTACGGCTAGAAAATCTCTAACTCTCTCCTTGGAGGTAACAAACCTCCCTGTCAATATAATAATAACGATATCTCGTAGCTCTATTCCTACCCTGCCTGGGTTACGGAAACTAGTACACAGTTTGTAGAAAATACCTTCCTTGTATTCTTCCAAAAGGGTCACAATAATCCCACAAAAATATATCTCTCCGAACGGGGTCCAAACGCATACTAAAAAAATATAATAATAATAGGTACAGCAACTGTTCATAGGGGTGGACCTTCACTTGGCCCAGCCAATCATCCCAATCCCAATTCAAAACCAATTCTACCTCTTAGATTTTTCTTTCAATGACTCCAAAGCAGGAAGTACAAAAATAGAACTTGCTTCAAAGCTTACTTATTGCGACGCCTCTAACTTAGCAACGAGAATTTAACCTGTCTTTTGAAATTATACTATAAGCAAATGTAATTAAGAAAACGAAAACAGGTCATTTATCCGAAAGGAAAAGAAACAGGGGTGGAACCCCAACATTGACACTTTTGTCATCAAACAGTCTCAAGCGAAAACAAAGGTCGAAAAAGAGATCTTAAAACTCATTTTAAATTCGGCTTTTGGTAAGATGTATAAGAGTATGCAAAACAGGAGTCGTTGCGACGTTGTGACCGAACCAAAAGAATTTGCCTGAATCATTACAGATCCAAACTTCACATCATTCAAGATCATAGACTCGAATTTGGTCCTTTTACATAGGGACAAAAGAAATGAAGTTTTAAATAAAACATTACCGGTGGCAGTGCCATTTTAGAAATTTCAAAGAAACTCATGTTGAAGTTTTATTACAATGTGTGTAAGCGCCAGTGGCCGAGGGAGGGACAAGTTCAAGTTTTTTATGGGGATACAGATTCATTATTGTGTAGCGATAAAAGATTTTGTAGCGATAAAAGATTTGCTATTTGTAGCGATAAAGAAATTGATATTCATGGCGATAGAAATTTCTCCGATAGCGCCGCTTATAGCGCTGGAGATTGTGTCAACTAGGCTAGCGCCGCTCTCAATTAATGAGAGAAAATTGAATATGTAGACATATAAATGTGGCCTCTTTTTTCTCGAGCTATGTGGAGATCAGATTCCCTTGGGAGCATTTACCTTGGAGACTTACGAACTAATTACCTATTATTAGACTAGACGCAGACATATAAATGAAATAAACACAGATAAAAAGGCAATAGATTTATTGACTTACATATTCAGATGCACAGCAATAGGTCACTTCAAATGATAATAATGGTGACCGAGATGAAAGAGTATAAGAATTTTGTCTGAATGATCTTAACTCTGATCTGTTAATAATCTTAAAAAACACTTCTACGCCACCATCAAACATAGCTTTTCAGTCCTGCGCCATGAGGACTGCTCGCCATTGGCCCGAGAGGACCAAGGATATAAATCTTTCGTCCAATAATTTCTTTTAAATGTTTTTGATGATTCAAGCATTCACACGGTTTTTTGCCATTTAAACTTCCTTAGAAATATTGTGCATAGGATTTTTTGCTACTAATTATCTTAGCGAAATTCGAACGACTAGCGTCGTTGTTTGACTGAAGCTAAAATGCAATTTCTCTTTTTGCTGGTTAAGAATTTAGACTCTTGGAAGCGGTATTTGAACTCAATTAGGGGACGTTTAATTTCTGCCCGAATCATCTTTAGAAGGAAAGAATCTTGTATTTTAAATATATCATGGTACAATTGTAAAAAGTTAAGACAGGTAATTTATTGGAAGATTTGGAAAATGGAGAGTGTATTAGCTCTCGGATGGATTACACAAACTGGAATGAGTCCCGCTATCCGGATCTGGTGAAATGCCAGGCCCCAAATCAGTTGCTTAAATTAAAATCAGAAACGGGAAGCGACTTGGTATCGCATGGTGTATTTCCCGGTCCGAAGGTGTACTGTGTGGAAACGTACAATGGGATTACCAAAAAAGTCTGCAAAAGTCCCTCACACTATGTAGAGGAAAAAATCAACCTGAGTGTTTATAGGAACTTTAGAGAACATAATTTAGTTTCAAGAAAGAGTGTCATGACCATTTGCTCTTTAAAATACAAAAACTATACAGTTCGGGTCAAAGAAAATGCAATATCCACCATATAGGACAAAGTCTATGTACTCGAGGGTGGTTTGAAAGTACTACCAAATGTACTACCACTGCTTCAGATCGAGTTGAATGTGTAAATTATAGAAAGCAACTCGGTCTGGAGAAAGCTCTATAGTTGTGGGAGGGGGAGGGGGCCATATGTGATAGGAGGAGGGCCGTTTCCGTCACCAGCTAAACACTGTTTTTATTTTTTTTATCGGTACGCAAAGCGGTAATTTTCAAGTGTTTATTTTATCTTGTCACCGGCTGCCAGAACGGACGCTGTTATCACTGGCCGCCACGGGTGCCGGCTCCATCACCGTTATCGTTGGTCGACCTCCGGTCGTGATAAAGTGCTTATTTTTTAATGTTGTAAGTATATTCTTATGTTTTAAATATATTTTTATGTTGTTGTATATAATTTTATATGAATTAAAGAAACCATGTATTCTATTTCCTTTGAATATTTATTCAACAGATTGAGGTTAGGCTAGGATTAGTTACATTTTGAAACTGGAAGAGTATGTATCAATTTAAAACACCCTTCAGGTTGTTTCCTTACGGACCGTTCATGTCCGGTAAAAAATCACTTTTAACGAGAATCATTCAAAACCGTGATAAAATGTTTTTCAGAGAAACCGAAAAATATCTATTATTGCAATAGTTTATGGCAAGAATCTTATGATAAAATAAGGAAGATTGATCCAAGCATAAAATTTATACAAGGATTTGACGTGTTTACTAGTATTTCACCAAACTCGTGGTTGATTATTGACGATATAGCTGAATATATTGAAAAATGGTCGCAGGAAATGTTACAACTGTTTACTGCCCGGTCTCATCACGCAAAAATTTCTGTAACTATTGTTCTACACAATCTTTTTCGTCAGAGTAAATGTATGAGAACACTTGCTTTAAATTACACCTACTATATCATCTACAGAGTTGTTCGCGTTTCAAGTTCTCTTATAACTCTAAAAAAAAAATCTATCCTGGCAAACCTAAATATATACTTTCCGCATACAATCAAGCAACTAATAAACCTTATGGTTACATATTATGGAACCGGAATCAAAACACACCCGAACAGTTGCGTATGGTCACTGATATTTTTGAAAAGGGAAATTACTTGTGGTCTACCTGTGAATAGTAAAAAGATCATTAGTTGCAATCATGACACTGAAGAAGATACATGAACAAAGGCATTTATTCACCGTGCTAGCCAATTCAAAACCATGACTTAGAAAAGCAATTCTCAAGCATGATGTTGGCAAGGAATTTATTAATATCTTGTCAGAACTTTGTTTAAATTTAACGGAAGGTAATGTTCAACTGTCAGATCGTGTTAAGCAACAGACAAAGCAACATCAATCACTTGTACGTGCTCTAGCTTGCAAAAAGAAAGCATACTCTATATTAAAACTATAACTCTAAACTAAACTAAACTAAACTAAAACTCTTAACTAGAACGTTAAACTAAAACTAAACTAAAACTCTAGACTAAAACTCTAACTGAAACTCAAACTCTAAACTAGAAAGTTAAACTGAAACTAAACTAAAGCTGTAACTATAACTCTAACCAAAATTCTTAATTAAAACTCTTAACTACTAAACTAACTAACACTCTAATCTAAAAATAAACTACAACTCTAACTAAAACTCTAAAAAACAACTAAACTAAAATTAAACTAAAAATGAAAGTAAAACTAAACACTAAACTAAAACTAAACTAAACTAAAGTCTAAACTAAAACTAAACTAAAACTCTAACTAAAACTATAAACTATAACTAAACCAAAACTCTTAACTACTAAACTAAAACTCTAAATTAAAACTCTAAACTAAAACTAAACTAAACTAAAACTAAACTAAATCCCTAACTAAAACTTTAATTAAAACTCTAAATTTAAGTTAAAACTGAAAATCTAAATGAACTCTAAACTAAAACTGAACACTAAACTAAACTAAACAATACTAAAATCTAAACTGAAAGTCTAAACTAAAACTAAACTAAAGCTCTTAACTACTAAACTAACTAAAAATCTAAACTAAAACTAAACTGAAAATTTGACTAAAACTCTAAACTAAAACTGCACACTAGACTAAAACTAAACTAAACTATACTAAAATCTAAACTGAAAGTCTAAACTAAAACTAAACTAAAACTCTTAACTACTAAAATAACTAAAAATCTAAACTACTAAACTAAAACTTACCAACTAAACTAAGAATCTAAACTAAAACTAAACTGCAGATCTAACTAAAACTCTGAACTAAAAACGTTAAAATGATCATCTCTCACTGCTAAATACAGACTGTTTTCTATAAATTATTTTCTTCAATATATTTCGCCAGCGCATTTTGTCCATCTTGTAGTCTCTGTATATGCACTATATTCACCTTATCCGCGAAGCACAACTGTTCTTCTGACTTGAATTTGCTTAATGTTATAACATATCTATTATATATCTTGTCCCATTCCAGGGTTAGTCGAGAACCCCTTGTAATTTCTATCACAACCTTAGGCACCCTAGGTTCCGTTTCATCAACACTTTCAATATTAAATTTAATGTATAAGCATTCATGTTGACTGTCCCACTTCCCGAAAGAAACTGATCCTTGATCAATAGTTTCAACCACCTGGGAAAGTGTCTAGACATGCTTTTGCCTAGAAACACAATTTATTCCAAATATGTCCTTCAAACATAACAAACATCAACAAAACCATAATTCATCAAACAACATAACCAACAAACAACATAACCAAAAACAACATCAACATAACATAACATCATAAATTAAAATTAACGTAACATAACATCAAACCACAAAACCATCAACACAACAATATAACCATCAAATATAACCAACATAACCAACAAACAAAAAAAACATCAAACAACAACCATCACTCATAACCAACAAACCTCAACATAACCAACAAACATCAAACGTTATAACCAACAAGCAACATAACCATCAAACAACAACCAACACTCAAAACCATTAAACATCAACATAACCAACAAACATCGAGCAACATAATCATCGAACAAAACCAACATAACATAACCATCAGCAAAGCATAACCATGAAACAACAGCAACATAATATAACCATGAAACAACATCAACATAGCAACATAATCGTCAAACATAACCAACAACCATCAAACAACATAACCTTCAAACATAACCAACAAGCAACATCAAAATATTCAGCAAACATCAAATAACATAACATAACAACATAACATAACATAAACAGTCGCATCATAACATAACATAACATAAACAGTCGCATCAAAATTAATCGCAGTTGCAACTAGTCAGAGCTGCAGCCACAGGAGCAGCAATAGTGGTCCTGAAAGTGTAGAGATATTAACCACAGCCCCTCCAACGATATTGCATAAATACTCTTTTGATATTCTTGATGCACGCAGTGTCTTTTGATTTTGGTTAACATCCCCCTTAGTATTCCCTTAAGTTTCACAGTAATATCCTTAGCCTTTTTTGACACATTCAGGGGCATACATACCCCCCTCTTTCCCAATGGTAAATTCTGTATGTAATCAATTGAATGAAATATAATGGTTCTAGGTTAGATTCTTGGTTTATGGTAAATAGTCTTAATATGAATTTGGGTATTTCAAATTTTGTCATTTTTCCTGTTCCTCTATTTGTTTTCCTTGGATTTAAGAAATTGTAACACAATTTGGAATTTAAACCGTGTTACTTCATTAAACCTGGAGGTTTGATACTGAAAAAATTGTATCATTTGAGTGTCATGTACCGTCTGCTTGTAAAATTTTGTCTCCTAACCTAGGTATAATTGTGAAACCTGTGCATTGGTCCCCTCTGTTCTTCCCCCTCTCATTCATACATGTGCACTATGCTGTAGTAGCGTTTGGCTTGGAATTTTTTTTTTGCATTTTCCAGTCTATACGGATTCTATAAAGTAATGCTGTTTGACTACTGGTTGGCCTACAACCCTGGGATTTAGTACGGAACCCCTCTGAGCAAGTACGGATATTACCAGTTTCTGGATTAACAAAGTTACACGCACTTTTGTTTGTTTTTAGACCACAATATGGTATAAATCTTTCATGCATTGATTGTTTAGCAAATTTAAGATCTGACATCCACGATTATGACATTCAATCTCCTACATAAAGTAATGCTCCACTACCTCCACAGGCTGCTCCGACCCGGTCGACATTTTCAAGGTTCTATAGGGGGATTAGGACCATTTTGATCAGAAAGTATTAGATGCATTATTGATATTTCTTCATTTAAGAGGGCTATTTAAGAAATGTTCTTAGTAAGTAAAAGTTTAAGTTTTTTCAGGGAGGAGGAGGGTAAATAAACAGATAATTAAAGCCTCTCAGGACATGAATATAACAGTGCATTTGCAGAAATTGTTTTGCCATAAGGTTTGTGGTGTCAATTAGGAAGTGTTTTGTGGAGTGTTTGTTCTTTTTATTGGTTTAGTGTGTTTTTGCCACCATCTTAGACGAATTTTTTACTTTTCGTGGTGACCTTTAAGCTGTAATATTTTTATAATAAATTTTTATCAATCTGTAAAAATAAATTCGGACAAACATAGACCCTACATACTAGGATAATTGCTTCTCTCCTAACCTCAATCTTTATATAATTTTTTCAGTTCAAATGTTTTGAAGTTTTTTTTAGGGTAGCCTACAGTGGTCTAATAGCTTATGAGTTGCAGTATTCTTCTACGAATCTCACATTTAATAGTGTCATTCGATAAATTTTACACGTCAAAGAGTCGAAAGCGCTATCATCATCAAGAAGTGAAGTGCTCATAAAGTATACAGCCTCTGTTTCCTATCAACTGCTTGTGAAATTTCAGGCCACTACCCGAAGAACTGTATTCATTATGTTGCTCTTGTAGGCACATTTTTGGACTATTCGTCTGATCCGATTAAAATCTTGGAATTTCGATTCAAATCCTTTTCTGATAGGGGAGGAGGGTACTCCTGGACAGATTGGACGTTGAAAGAAAGGCTGGTTTTCCTCCAATCAGTTTTGACCCTTGAAAACAGAGCCAGAACTAAAAATATATGATTAAATGAACCTTTGCGCAGCGACCCTTTGTTCCAAATGATGACCTATATGAAAAACTAAATTAATGAGAATATCGTATTCAACCTATTTTTATTGCCTATTTTGTATTCAAGTTTTACCTATGGGATCTATGACTTCAGATTAAACTTCTAAAATGGAAATAGTATTTTTTGGATCGCTCATTAAGCCTGAACATTGGGAACCGTCTAGGGAATTGTTTACTAACGAGCTTACTAGCTAGTAAACAAAAATCTTAATAATTTCTAAAAAATCTAGAATGTGAATTAACTGGGACAGGAAAGGCAGAAAAAGCTGCATTAAAATATATGATATTTTCTGAAAATACGAAGTTAGAAACAAGAAAATTATAACTACCCACTGTCTTTACACATTTAGATATAATTTGTTTTTACATTTATTGTAATTTTCTGGATTCTCTTCAATTTTGCTCAGATCTCTATCTGATCGAATGTGAATTATAAACACTATAAGACTGCAATTGATCTCTGCCAGGAATTCAGACCGGCTGACAAGGAAGTGCTTCATCTTTGTTCTTAAGATTAGCTTTATCGGCCTTTACCAGAACAAGAACATTCTTGACACTTTTTTTTATCTTTCCCCAGTTATTACAGGGACTGAGTTGAGTCCTTTGAAGGACTATGCATTACATCGAGGGAGTGGAGCTGTTATTCTCAAATTTAAGGAAGTTGGTTAAACAGACTGTTAAGTTTTGTCAGTAAGGTTTTCAATGAAAGCGGGTTACACCATGTGGAACTTTTGAAGCTGTCAAATTGGTCAAACTACATTTCTTTTGAGTTGATTATTGGCGTTTTCTTAGCAGGTATGCTAACAAATTTTTATGGATTATCCTTTCCTGAAACAAAATTCACTCTTTCTATTGATATAAGTTTCCTTAAAACTGAATATTTCTATCTCTGGCACAAAGCATGAGAAGTTAAATGATTTAGAAAGTAGGTGTTGGCATTTAGTTTGTTGTCGTTTATTCGGTATCAAACAGTTCGTGGTAAGGAACTATAGGTAAGGAGCGACCCGGCTCAATAGTAACCGAAACTTCTAAAAACCGGAATTTTGATACCCATAGATACATCAATAGAATCATATTTCTATGCTGATTTCAAATATATAATTTTCATTAAGTTTAGTTTTACCCATCAAAAGTTACGCACCTGAGAAAATTTGCCTTATTTTCGAAAAAGGGAGGAAACACCCCCAAAAAGTCATAGAACTTTAATGAAAATCCCACCATCAGATTCAGCGTATCAGAAAACCCTACTGCGGAAGTTTCAAGCTCCTATCTGCAAAAATGTGGAATTTTGTATTTTTTGTCAGAAGAAAGATCACGGATGCGTGTTTATTTATTTATTTATTTTTTTTTATTTCCCAGAGGTGATCGTATCGATCCAGTTGTCCTAGAATATCGTAAGAGGTTCATTTGAACGGAAAATAAAAGTTCTAGTGCCCTTTTTAAGTGACCAAAAAAATTGGAGGGCAACTTGGCCCCCTCCCACGCTCATTTTTCCCAAAGTCACCCAATCAAAGTTTTGAGATAGCCATTTTGTTCAGCATAGTCGAAAATTTAATAAATATGTCTTTGAGGATGGCTTAATCCCCCACAGCTCCCGGGGGAAGGGCAGGAAGTTATAAATTTTGCCCATTGTTTATACATAGTATTGGTTAATGGGTAGTATAAAGACGTTTCAGGAGGGATTTTTTATGATATGGAAGGGGGGTGTTGGAGGAGGGGGTTACGGGGGAGGATCCTTCCATGGAGGATGTTTCTTGGGGGAAGGGACATTTCTATGAAGGGGGCGCCGGATTTCCCAGCATTATTTAGGAAAACGATCAGAAATTAAATAAAAAAAAATAGTTTTTTCAACTGAAAGTAAAGAGCAACATTAAAACTTAAAACAAACAGAAATTATTACGTATATGAGGGGGT
>JAQQPU010003566.1:46767-57860 GCA_029168905.1 Artemia sp. Kazakhstan ARC1039 | reverse complement strand
TTCTACTTAACCAATTCAAACAATCAGATTTCATTTTCACTGACCTTTGTACTTTAAGTAAAGACCCTGGAATACCAAAGACACCAGATAACTTATCAGCAGGTGAAGTTTCCACTTAACCAATTCAAACAATCAAATTTCCTTTTCACTGACCTTGGTAATTTAAGTAAAGACCCTGGAATACTAAAGACACCAGATAACTTATCAGCAGGTGAAGTTTCCACTTAACCAATTCAAACAATCAAATTTCCTTTTCACTGACCTTGGTACTTTAAATAAAGACCTTGGTACTTTAAGTAAAGACCCTGGAATACTAGAGGAACCAGATAACTTATCAGCAGGTGAAGTTTTCACTTAACCAATTCAAACAATCAGATTTCATTTTCACTGACCTTGGTAATTTAAGTAAAGACCCTGGAATACTAGAGACACCAGATAACTTATCAGCAGATGAAGTTTCTACTTAACAAAGCCAAAAAATCAACTTTCATTTTCACTGTCCTTAGTACTTTAAGTAAAGACCCTGGAATACCAGAGACACCAGATAACTCATCAGCAGGTGAAGTTTTCACTTAACCAATTCAAACAATCAGATTTCATTTTCAATGACCTTGGTAATTTAAGTAAAGACCTTGGAATACTAGAGCCACCAGATAACTTATCCGCAGGTGAAGTTTCTACTTATTAAAGCCAAAAAATCAACTTTAATTTTCACTGTCCTTGGTACTTAAAGTAAGGACCCTGGAATACCAGAGATACCAGATACCAGATAACTTGAAACCTGGTCAAATTTCCCCTTAACCAATGCAAACAATCAGATTTCAATTTCTCTGTCCTTGGTACTTTAAGTAAAGACCCTGGAATACTAGAGAAACCAGATAACTTATCAACAGGTGAAGTTTCCACTTAACCAATTCAAACAATCAAATTTCCTTTTCACTGACCTTGGTACTTTAAGTAAAAACCCTAGAATACCAGAGCCACCAGATAACTTATCAGCAGGTGAAGTTTCTACTTAACAAAGCCAAAAAAATCAAATTTCAATTTCTCTGTCCTTGGTACTTTAAATAAAGACATTGGAATACCAGAGACACTAGATAACTTATCAGCAGGTGAAGTTCCCACTTAGCCAATTCAAACAATCAAATCTCCTTTTCACGGTCCTTGGTACTTTAAGTAAATACTCTGGAATGCAAGATACACCCGATAACTTTACATCAGGTTTAAGTTTTGGTTAACCAGCATTGGTTAAGTTTCCACTTAACCCGTTCAAACAGTCAGATTTCATTGTCACTGATCTTAGTACTTTAAGAGCCCCCAGGTCACCCGTTGCTCAAAATTTACAAATATAGCTATGTTTATACATTTACCATACGACCAAAACATCATGAGGTAGAAAATAACATTTACATTCTAACTAGAAAACTAAACGAGAAATGAACTGGTAAAGAGGAAAAAAACATGTATTGGAGAAATTTACCCAGACTGTCCAGCATAATGGTGTCGAAAAAAGTCGTTTGCTGCAAGCTTGATCGCCTTCTCTGGTGTCACCAAAACAATATTCACCGCCGAGCCTTAGAGAAAAGACGTTATTAACGCAAAACAGAAGCAGGCGCAAATGGAAATAAATAGAAATATTTAAGTCAAACATTTTTTCTGTCTGCTCTGGTCTTACGGAAAAATAAAAGCGCGAATGAAGTCATTAGCAAACAAAATTATAATTTAATGGAAAATCATAATTTGAATTAAATAATTATAAAATAGACGTTGTAATTTCATTTTTTTTGCTCCCAAAAACAAGTTTAGATAAACCTTAGATTTTTGTCATTAAAACTGAGAGCCCCTAAGATACACTCCTTTAGACACGTTCTTCAAGCAAAAGTAAGAGATGAAAAGAAAACTGGAGAAGAAAAAAAGACGATGGTAAATTGAAATAAAGAGAAACATTCAGGCAAAATATTTCATTGTTCCTTCTTCCTTCTCTTATTTCACATAAAAACTTGATAATAATTAATTTTAATGATAATAATTAATTAATTTAATTAAAAATTAATTTATTTAATTAATTTAAGAATTTTAATTATTTTAAAAACACGGTTGTTAGGTGAAATAATAATAATAATAACAAATTTTTAACCCGCTACGAAACTCGATACGTATATCGATATTTTATTGATTAAAAGAGATCTCCATTTACTTTTCTCGATACACAGAAAACCTACTTTTTACTTTTCTCGATACACAGATAGGTATTTAAATTTTCATTCGTGACATTTTGTGTCGGTGAAACGAGGGGTTGTGATTTCACTAGTAGATAGAGCCTTCAGAATTTGTTCCCAGGAGTTTCTGGATTGCGAATTGTTGTATTTGAGGGATATTTTGCTTTGTAATAACTAATATTTATTGATAAATTAATAGAAAATAGATGCATTAAACATGAAAATAGGGCTCTTGGAGTTTACGGTCTTCTGAATTAAATATATCTAAGAGTTTCATTTCATTGCCATATATCCATTTATGCCATATATGCAGATCCGGTATTTTATCTCAGATATTGTAAATTTTTACTTTATCCCCCCCCCTGGCATAGTAATGGTAAGATAAATCGTAAGTTTGATGTCCCTGATATAACTGCAAAATTGGTCGTGCTGCATGGAAGGTTGTCGGAATCTGCCTATATTCGTTTATCACCTCGTCATCCTTTGGTCCGTCTGGTCGGTTAAACCCATTGTAGTATTTTTTTTTATTTGTAGCGTATTTTTTTCTTTTTTTGTAGTGTATTTCATTTTCTCTTTTGTCTTTTTTTGTGTTACTCCACAAGTGTCATATCTTGTTATGACATGGGTTATAAATAAATTATTATCATTATATACCGTGTTTGGATGAGAGGCTTTCGCGAATTTTACGTAAATTTAATATTAGTACATGTTTCCAACCGTTGAGACCCCTGGGTAGTTTTTTTTAATTTTGGAAAAGATTTAATTCTGGGAAATTTAGTAAGTGGGGTGTATAAGATGGGGTGTATATCCGTGTTCTTGTGGGAAGTTCTATATTGGCAAAACTCACCAACAATTGCTGGAAAGATTTATTTGAGCATCGTAATTCAATAGAAAAACCCCTACAATTAAGCAAGCCTCCTGAAACTTTTGTTTCAGCCCTGGCGGAACATATCTACTTTCAACCGGATCATTTTGTTCAATTTGAAGAGGCCGCGGCCATTTCTAACACTAGAGGGTTTTGTCAGTGGGGAAGAGAAGCTATAGAGATTAAAAAACACATGTTTGCTAATCTTTCGACAGATAGGGACACGGGAAATTTAAACATTGACTCAATTTATGATCATCTTTTGAAAAGTACACCAATAGTCATTAAGGGAATTCAGATTTTAAATAATCACCAGGGGACTATATTACCTGCCAGGCCAAAACGATTTGCTTCAGTAATAGCCAACAAGAGGATTATTTCACAACAGAATAATTAACTTAGTTTCAATTTCTTATATTTTTACCTCAGTTGCTTTGGTGTTCTCATCGAAGTAACTCTAACAGCTTCTTTTCGCTACGTGGATAAGTTGCGCCAATTGTATTTTATTGGTGGTGGTTTTATTTGTTTTTAGTTTTAATTCGGTTTTTTATCTTATTCTTCTTGTATTTCTCTTGTGCTGAAGACGGCTAGTTTTGATAGAGGTGAAATATTTGCAGAGTTTTTCTCTACTGGCCGCAGTCTCGTTTCTCGTTTTTTCTCTCTTTGTTAATTTTTTTTTAACAAAATACAAGCAGAGTACTAGAAAAAAAAAATTAATATGCACAAATATAATGCACAACCAGTAACGGCAAAACAATCTGATTAGCGGATAGAAACAACCCAGATAAAAAAACAGCCTTATCAGCTAAAACAGTATTAATCTTTTGAATGACCCTGAAATATCCGTAGCACTGGATTTACTGACAATTACGGAAAGATCGAGGCAAGCAAAGTAGGTATTTCAGGTACCAAAAGTACGTCACTCGAACTGATTTTAGTTACTTCTTCTGGAGCAGAGGGTACATACTAGGCATAAATAAACCGGAGTGATCACAGAAGGTACTAATAAGACAGGCGAGCGCTCGACGTGAGTAACGACCACGATTCCAAGCCACTTAACAACATTAGCACATCGGATTGAAGATCCCCATTGCAGTGCAAAAACTGTAGGTGACAATTTTACATTAAACGCAAGGTATTCACACCTATCAACGTTCAAAGCTAATCCATTATTAGAAAAAAGATGAGAAACATAAACATCAATCAGGATCAAAATAACAAGATTAATCTGAAAAAGTAGCTAATTTCCTTGGCTTAAAAAAATGTTTAGACAAAATTGACATTTATTTAATCTAATGTTGATCAAAACTCTTTGGTTACACACAACACAACTAATGACACACCTATACTAAACGTTTAATTAACGACCGTAGGCAACAATTCACAGTAATTAAGGGGGGGGGGATTAACATTAACATGTTTTTCAAAATCTAAGGGGGGGGGGGCAGTTTTTAAAATGAAAATATGAAAAAAGCGATTTCTCAATGAAATACCAAAAAAGGTATTTCTTAAAATCCACGGGAGGAGGAGGAGGAATCTTGGAGATAAATATCCCCCCCCGTTGACACAACTCTTTCGCCACGTGGATTACTTCTAGTTAGTCTCCTTTTTTTATTACCATCATGACTCCTGACGTAACTTTTATCGTGGGTTAATGCAGCCAAGGATTTGATCATAAACTTTAAAAATATCCTTACTTTATGGAGAACAAACCTTCCTGAATTTTGCGTTGAATTTTATTTGTTGTTTATTTGAGCTTATCTTGTCATTTATTGACTGTTTTGCAATTATTTTCTGTAAAATAGGCCTACACAATTTAGTTACGAAACTTTTGGAATACACGAAGATGGTCACAAGACGTGTGCAGGGAGGGGGGGGGATATTTTTCGGCATTAAAACCGGGAGACACAAGGATAAAATCCATTAAACTTTTTCATCACTTCTGAATATATATTATTTATGCCTTTTTAGAAATTCAAATTCGAAATTATCGCAAAGGAAAATATTTTGACGAGAATAGTATGGATACAAAAATGCTGGAACTCTGCCGGTACTGTGATATGGATTGGGGTCTCCACTCTGTAAAATGCTCATTCCTACGTGCATATACCTGGGAGGGCAGCCCTACCCGCGTGGTCCCATAGCGGTGTCTGGCCGAACCAGAACCATGACGGTTATTTACTATGCAGGATGACCTTGAGGGGTGGCACTTCTCGACGAAATTGTAGCCTAGTAAACGACACGGCATTGCAATATCCTAGGGACAAACGAAAAGCAGGTCATCCCTAAATGGGATGGGACAAGATCATAAGAAAAGATTCAGAAGAAATTAGGACTTCACGGGAAAGAGTGAACCTTTGAATAAATTTTAGTGGAGGATGAACATGAGAACCTGCGTGGATCTCGGGCTCCTTGGTGCTCCAATAGTTGTTAGTAGTAGCATAGTATTATTTAAAGTTGGTATCTAGATAAAATACTGTCAACACAAACCAATTCTTTTCATCTTAATGTTCAATCAGTTAAGATAGTGGGTGAAGTTAACAAAGCATCTATAAATTATAAAAATTACTTACGTTCTTACCTCTATACATTCCAAAGTAACCTTCTGCCTTAAGAGTTTTCCTGAAGCAATCCGCCCTAAAAATAAGAATCAATACAATAAAACTTAAATATAATAGTATAATCAAACTAACTAGTTGTATTAACCATAATTAGCAGTATTATTTAATATCATATAATATAAAACAAAAACTGGTATAACTATACACATTAATAGTACTAAGTACTTCGTCAGTAATGAATAAATAATTATTAAAAGGCTGGTTATATCCACTGCATCAACTGATATAAAATTGTTATTGAACTGATCAATTGTTATAAAACTAAAAATAAAGAAGATCAAATCTCAATTTGTGTCCGGCAGGATAGGAAAACTTGAATGGGAGAATTCAAAAATGAGTTTTGTAAAAGTGCACACAGCAGTCTTAATAATTAGTTATTTAGCTCAATGTCTTTGAAATTTTTGCTGTTTTAATGAAATTCCCAGATGCATTAGCAACAATGGCAATGATGATTCATTTCCCACTGTCTTCCCATGCTAAATCATTGAAGATACAGCACTTACCAGTAGGGCCGTTAACTGTGAAGATGGGGGCGGGGGCAAAATTGGCCTCCCTTGATTCCCCTCCCCCAGATTTGAAAAACAACTTTATTGGTATTTTCATTGGAAACACCTTTTTCTGGTACTATTATTGAAAAAATTGAAATAGCACTTAATCGACCCCCCCCCTCCCAGGATTTTGAAATTAAGTTTTGCCAAACCTCTTCATTTTCATGGATTAACATCCTTTTTTTTTGCTTACCAGTTCCCCATACTCTTTCGGTTGGAGCATATGTCAGACAAAGACACTAAACTGGTTCATAATATAAGAAACAGAAGTAGGGAGGCCTCAGAAGGAGCGACGGGACCCTACTGCTGCCATCTATAATCAAGTCTAACGGTACCTAACCACATAGACAATGTATTGATCCACAAGAGGGGAACTAAATTTCTGAAAAACTGATTTGCATAATCGAGGGGAATTATTGATCCACGAAAGGGGAAATAAGAAACAATATGGTTTCTTTGATCTTTAGGTCTGAGGGATAAATGGTCTTTAGTTACAGATATAAATTAATATTCTATTTTTTAAATATGGCTTCTCAGGTCATTAGACTTAGCGATAAATTAATATTCTATCGAAGCCTTAATAGAGTAACCAAGAACACCTATGAGATGAAGAGATTAACGCGGGAAATGGTTTCATGGGAATTTCAAATGTGACAGCGCAGGGATGCCAAAACAAAAGGAACACGCAGAAATTACGTTTAGGGATTATTTGGGCGAAACCGTTTGAGACATTTTAGAGGGATATTTGGGCAAAACCGTTTGAGACATTTTAGAAGATGATTTAGGCGAAACAGTTTGAGACATTTTAGAAGATGATCTGGGATGATACTCTGTGGTCGTTATAATACAGAAGTTCCATTTGAACAGTGTTGTGAGGTCCCCTGCCCCAACCCCAACCCCAAAGGGCCCCCGGGCCCCCAAAAGCCCCCGAGCCCCCAAAGACACCCCGGGCCCCAAAGAGCCCCACTACCCTCCCCCTCCCCCTGTTTCCTTTTTTTTGGTTTACCTTGTCACTTGTACATTCTCTTAATGTTTCAAAGTTCATTTTAGATCTTTTTCGTTGAAATGCAAGAGTTGGAATATTTCAGTAGTGTTTTCTCGTGGTTTACCATGTCACTGTTACATTCTCATGACGTTTCAAAGTTCATTTTGAATCCTTTTCATTAAAATGCAAGATTGGAATATTTCAGTAGTGTTTTCTCATGGTTTACCTTGTCACAGTTACATTCTCTTGATGTTTCAAAGTTCATTTTGAATTTCTTTCGTTGAAATGTAAGAGTTGGAATATTTCAGCAGTGTTTGTTGTGGTTTACATAGTCACTGTTACATTCTCATGATGTTTCAAAGTTCATTTTAGATTTTTCTTTCCTTGAAATGTAAGAGTTGAAATATTTCAGTAGTGTTCGTTGTGGTTTACCTAGTCACTGTTACATTCTCTTGATTTTTCAAAGTTCATTTTTGATTTTTTACGTTGAAATGCAAGAGATGAATTATTTCAGTAGTGTTTTCTCATGGTTTACCTTGTCACTGTTACATTCTCTTGATGTTTCAAAGTTCATTTTGGATTTCTTCGTTGAAATGCAAGAGTTGGATTATTTCAGTAGTGTTTTGTCGTGGTTTACCAAGTCACTGTTACATTCTCTTGATGTTTCAAAGTTCATTTCGGATTTTTTTCGTTGAAATGTAAAAGTTGGAATATTTCAGTAGTGTTTGTTGTGGTTTACCTTGACACAGTAACATTCTCTTGATGTTTCAAAGTTCATTTTGGATATTTTTTCGTTGAAATGCAAGAGTTGGAATATTTCAGTAGTGTTTGTTGTGGTTTACATTGTTACTGTTACATTCTCTTGATGTTTCAAAGTTCATTTTTGATTTTTTTTTTTCGTTGAAATGCAAGAGTTAGATTATTCCTGTAGTGTTTTGTCGTGGTTTACCTTGTCACTGTTGCATTCTCTTGATGTTTCAAAGTTAATTTTAGATTTTTTTTTGTTGAAATGTAAGAGTTAGATTATTTCAGTAGTGTTTTATAGTGATTTACCTTGTCACTCTTACATTCTCTTGATGTTTCAAGGTTCATTTTGGATTATTTTCATTGAAATGTAAGAGTTGGATTATTTCAGTAGTGTTTTGTCGTGGTTTACCATGTCACTGTTACATTTTCTTGATTTTTTCAGAGTTCATTGTAGATTTCTTTCGTTGAAATGCAAGAGTTGGAATATTTCAGTAGTGTTTTGTCGTGATTTACATTGTCACTGTTACATTCTCTTGATGTCTCAAAGTTCATTTTGGATCTTTTTCGTTGAAATGCAAGAGTTGGAATATTTCAGTAGTGTTTTGTCGTGGTTTACCTTGTCACTGTTACAGTCTCTTGATGTTTCAAAGTTCATTTTTGATTTTGGATCTTTTTCGTTGAAATGCAAGAGTTGGATTATTTCAGTAGTGTTTTGTCGTGGTTTACCTTGTCACTGTTACATTCTCTTGATGTTTCAAAGTTCATTTTAGATTTTTTTCGTTGAAAAGTAAGAGTTGGAATATTTCAATGGTGTTTTGTCGTGGTTTACCTTGTTACTATTACATTCCCTTGATTTTTCAAAGTTCATTTTGGATTTCTTTCGTTGAAATGTAAGAGTTGGAATATTTCAGTAGTGTTTGTTGTGGTTTAGCTAGTCACTGTTACATTCTCTTGCTGTTTCAAAGTTCATTTTAGATTTTTTTTTGTTGAAATGTAAGAGTTGGAATATTTCAGTAGTGTTTTGTAATGGTTTACCTTGTCACTATTACATTCTCTTGATGTTTCAAATTTCATTTTGGATTTTTTTTTCGTTGAAATGCAAGAGTTGGAAAATTTCAGTAGTGTTTATTGTGGTTTACCTTGTTACTGTTACATTCTCTTGATGTTTCACAGTTAGTTTTAGGTTTTTTTTTGTTGAAATGTAAGAGTTAGATTATTTCAGTAGTATTTTATAGTGGTTTACCTTGTCACTCTTACATTCTCTTGATGTTTCAAGGTTTATTTTGGATTTTTTTCATTATTTCATTTTGGATTTGTTTTTTTCGTTGAAATGTAAGAGTTTAAATATTTCAGTAGTGTTTATTGTGGTTGACCTTGTTACTGTTACATTCTCTTGATGTTTCAAAGTTCATTTTTGATATTTTTCGTGGAAATGCAAGAGTTACATTATTTCAGTAGTGTTTTGTCGTGGTTTACCTTGTCACTGTTACATTCTCTAAATGTTTCAAAAGTTCATTTTAGATTTTTTTTTTGTTGAAATGTAAGAGTTAGATTATTTCAGTAGTGTTTTATAGTGGTTTACCTTGTCACTCTTATATTCTCTTGATGTTTCAAAGTTCATCTCGGATTTTTTTCGTTGAAATGTAAAAGTGTTGGAATATTTGAAATGCAAGAGTTGGAATATTTCAGTAGTGTTTGTTGTGGTTTACCTTGTTACTGTTACATTCTATTAATGTTTTAAAGTTCATTTTTGATTTTTTTTCGTTGAAATGCAAGAGTTAGATTAATTCTGTAGTGTTTTGTCTTGGTTTACCTTGTCACTGTTACATTCTCTTGATGTTTCAAAGTTAATTTTAGATTTTTTTTTTGTTGAAATGTAAGAGTTAGATTATTTCAGTAGTATTTTATAGTGGTTTACCTTGTCACTGTTACATTCTCTTGATGTTTCAAGGTTCATTTTGGATTTTTTTTTTCATTGAAATATAAGAGTTGGATTATTTCAGTAGTGTTTTGTCGTGGTTTACCATGTCACTGTTACATTTTCTTGATTAATTTCAGAGTTCATTTTAGATTTCTTTCGTTGAAATACAAGAGTTGCAATATTTCAGTAGTGTTTTGTCGTGATTTACCTTGTCACTCTTACATTCTCTTGATGTCTCAAACTTCATTTTGGATCCATTTCATTGAAATGCAAGAGTTGGAATATTTCAGTAGTGTTTTGTCATGGTTTACCTTGTCACTGTTACAGTCTCTTGATGTTCCAAAGTTCATTTTTGATTTTTTTTTCGTTGGAATGCAAGAGTTACATAATTTCAGTAGTGTTCTGTCGTGGTTTACCTTGTCAGCGTTACATTCTGTTGATGTTTCAAAGTTCATTTTAGATTTTTTTTCGTTGAAATGTAACAGTTGGAATATTTCAAGTGTTTTGTCGCGGTTTACCTTGTCACTATTACATTCTCTTGATTTTTCAAAGTTCATTTTGGATTTCTTTCGTTGAAATGTAAGAGTTGGCATATTTCAGTAGTGTTTGTTGTAGTTTACCTAGTCACTGTTACATTCTCTTGCTGTTTCGAAGTTCATTTTAGATTTTTTTTTTCGTTGAAAAGTAACAGTTGGAATATTTCAATAGTGTTTTGTCGTGGTTTACCTTGTCACTATTACATTCTCTTGATTTTTCAAAGTTCATTTTGGATTTCTTTCGTTGAAATGTAAGAGTTGGCATATTTCAGTAGTGTTTGTTGTGGTTTACCTAGTCACTGTTACATTCTCTTGCTGTTTCGAAGTTCATTTTAGATTTTTTGTTGAAATGTAAGAGTTGGAATATTTCAGTAGTGTTTATTGTGGTTTACCTTGTTATTGTTGCATTCTCTTGATGTTTCAAAGTTCATTTTTTATATTTTTCGTTGAAATGCAAGAGTTAGATTATTTCAGTAGTGTTTTGTCGTGGTTTACCTTGTCACTGTTACATTCTCTTGATGTTTCAAAAGTTCATTTTAGATTTTTTGTTGAAATGTAAGAGTTATATTAATTCAGTAGTGTTTTATAGTGGTTTACCTTGTCACTCTTACATTCTCTTGATGTTTCAAAGTTCATTTTGGATTTTTTTTC
>JAQQPU010003566.1:0-41767 GCA_029168905.1 Artemia sp. Kazakhstan ARC1039 | reverse complement strand
GAGTGACAAGGTAAAGCACTATAAAACACTACTGAAATAATCTAACTTACATTTCAATAAAAAAATCTAAAATTAACTTTGAAACATCAAGAGAATGTAACAGTGACAAGGCAAACCACGACAAAACACTACAGAAATAATCTGACTCTTGCATTCCAAAGAAAAAAAAATCAAAAATGAACTTTGAAACATCAAGAGAATGTAAGAGTGACAAGGTAAAGCACTATAAAACACTACTGAAATAATCTAACTCTTACATTTGAACATAAAATCTAAAATTAACTTTGAAACATCAAGAGAATGTAACATTGACAAGGTAAATCACGACAAAACACTACTGAAATAATTTAACTCTTGCATTTCAACGAAAAAAAAAATCAGAAATGAACTTTGAAACATCAAGAGAATGTAACAGTGGCAAGGTAAACCACGACAAAAAACTACTGAAATATTCCAACTCTTGCATTTCAACGAAAAAGATCCAAAATAAACTTTGAGACATCAAGAGAATGTAACAGTGACAAGGTAAATCACGACAAAACACTACTGAAAAATTCCAAATCTTGCATTTCAACGAAAGAAATCTAAAATGAACTCCGAAAAAATCAAGAAAATGTAACAGTGACATGGTAAACCACGACAAAACACTACTGAAATAATCCAACTCTTACATTTCAATGAAAAAAATCCAAAATGAACTCGAAACATCAAGAGAATGTAAGAGTGACAAGGTAAAGCACTATAAAACACTACTGAAGTAATCTAACTCTTACATTTCAACAAAAAAAAAATCTAAAATTAACTTTGAAACATCAAGAGAATGTAACAGTGACAAGGTAAACCACGACAAAACACTACAGAAATAATCTAACTCTTGCATTTCAAAGAATAAAATCAAAAATGAACTTTGAAACATCAAGAGAATGTAACAGTAACAAGGTAAACCACAACAAATACTACAGAAATATTCCAACTCTTGCATTTCAACGAAAAAAAAATCCAAAATGAACTTTGAAACATCAAGAAAATGTAACTGTGACAAGGTAAACCACAACAAACACTACTGAAATATTCCAACTTTTACATTTCAACGAAAAAAATCCGAAATGAACTTTGAAACATCAAGCGAATGTAACAGTGACATGGTAAACAACGACAAAACACTACTAAAATGATCCAACTCTTGCATTTCAACGAAGAAATCCAAAATGAACTTTGAAAAATCAAGACAATGTAACGGTGACTAGGTAAACCATAACAAACACTACTGAAATAATCTAACTCTTACATTTCAAGGAAAGAAAAATCTAAAATGAACTTTGAAACATCAAGAGAATGTAACAGTGACTAGATAAACCATAACAAACACTACTGAAATAATCCAACTCTTACGTTTCAAGGAATGAAAAATCTAAAATGAACTTTGAAACATCATGAGAATGTAAGTGACAAGGTAAACCATGAGAAAACACTACTGAAATAATCCAACTCTTACATTTCAACGAAAAGGATCCAAAATGAACTTTGAAACATCAAGAGAATGTAACAGTGACAAGGTAAACCACAACAAAACACTACTGAAATATTCCAAATCTTGCATTTCAAGGAAAAAAAAATCCAAAATGAACTTTGAAACATCAAGAGAATGTAGCAGTGACAAGGTCAACCATGACAAAACACCAGTGAAATAATCTAACTCATGCATTTCAACGAAAAAAATCAAAAATGAGCTTTGAAAAATCAAGAGAATATAACAGTGACTAGGTAAACCACAACAAACACTACTGAAATATTCCAACTCTTACATTTCAAGGAAAGAAAAATCTAAAATGAACTTTGAAACATCATGAGAATGTAAGAGTGACTAAGTAAATCACAACAAACATTACTGAAATATTCCAACTCTTACATTTCAACGAAAGAAATCCAAAATGAACTTTGAAACATCAAGAGAATTTAACAGTGACAAGGTAAACCATGAGAAAAAAACTACGGGAATTTTCCAAACTCTTGCATTTCAATAAAAAGGATTCAAAATGAACTTTGAAACATCATGAGAATGTAACAGTGACATGGTAAACCATGAGAAAACACTACGGAAATTTTCCAACTCTTGCATTTCAATGAAAAGGATTCAAAATGAACTTTGAAACATCATGAGAATGTAACAGTGACATGGTAAACCACGAGAAAACACTACTGAAATATTCCAACTCTTGCATTTCAACGAAAAAGATCTAAAAGGAACTTTGAAACATCAAGAGAAAGTACTATTGACAAGGTAATCCACAACACAGGAGACAAGGGGAGGGGGAGGGTAGTGGGGCTCTTTGGGGCACGGGGCCCTTTGGGGGCCCGGGGTGTCTTTGGGGGTTCGGGGGCATTTGGGGCCCTCTGGGGGGTCGGGGGGTCTTTGGGGCCCGGGAGGCCCTTTGTGGTCGGGAGGCCCCCAACCACAGAGTTTCACATCAAATCATCTTCTAAAATGTCTCAAACTGTTTCACCTAAATAATCTTCTAAAATGTCTCAAACGGTTACGCCCAAATAACCCCCTTAAATGTCTCAAACAGTTTCGCCCAAATAATCCCTAAACGTAACTTCTGCGTGTTCATTTTGTTTTGGCATCCCTGCGCTGTCACATTTGAAATTCCCATGAAACCATTTCCCGTGTTAATCTCTTCATCTCATAGGTGTTCTTGGTTACTCTATTAAGGCTTCGATAGAATATTAATTTATCGCTAAGTCTAATGACCTGAAAAGCCATATTTAAAAAATAGAATATTAATTTACATCTGTCCCTAAAGACCATTTATCCCTCAGACCTAAAGATCAAAGAAGCCATATTGTTTCTTAATTCCCCTTTCGTGGATCCAATTTCTCAAAAATTTAGTTCCCCTCTTGTGGATCAATACATTGTCTATGTGGTTAGGTACCGTTAAACTTGATTATAGATGGCAGCAGTAGGGCCCCGTCGCTCCATCTGAGGCCTCCCTGCTAACAGAAGATAACCTATTTCATAATGTAAAAATGTAAAATAGTCAGAGATTTGTTTATTAAAAATACTCCACCAATCAAATAAAAGTCTACATTTTTAAAGACTTTATAGAACCCAATTTGGTAGGCTTACTTATCCATTGTGTAACTGTAGTAACTCTTTCAGTCAAGAATTTCTATTCAATTACCAATTCAAAGTAGTTAAGCTTAATTCTCAAATATTAACTTTTTTGAACCCAAACCAAAAGTAAAATATCAAAGAAGTGAAAAAAGTACACATCCAGTGCACCGAAAGGGTAGGAGGCTCAGTGACTGAGATGGTTGAAAGCAGAACAAACCCTTATATCACAGGGCGAACACCATGTATGGGCATTGACCTACTAATGGGAGTGACGCAACACGCTCAGTGAATACAACCAGTACAAGATCATTGACCTCCAAATCACAGAGCAAGAAATACTGGGATAAAAAGGTGACATCATCAGATAAGGAAATTTCACATAGTGAACATTCTTATCAGGGAGTTAGAAATACTGACCGGACATGATATCTGTTTGACACAATTTCTCCATGAGACATATTTACAAATTTGGAAGGTTTCATGAGAATTTAAAATGTATCTGTGCACAGTTGCCAGAAAATAGGAGACGTCAGAGATTAATTGACATTTTAGGGGATTTTAAAGTGGAAATGAAAAAGTTAAGACATCTCAGGGAATGCTAACTCTATCAAGAAATACATATTATTTTTTATTTGGGTGGTTCTCAAATGTGTTCATTATAATACACAAGTACCATTTGAACTGTGTTGTCAATATAAAATATGCTCTAACATTATAGTATACTAAAAAATTGATACTAAGAGGGATGCAGATGCCAAGAAAGGAATTTTAATAAAGAAATTCAGAACAATCCATAGAAATCCTTAGAAATCAACTAGTGAGATGATTATAAATTTGAAGCATCAAGGACCGCAATCATCAATGACCCTAACCACCAAGGACCTAAACCTCCAAAGGTCCCCTACCCCAGCCTCCAAGGCCCCCCCTCCCCCATTTTTTTGTGTGCTTGAGACACAGAAATTATTAAATAGAAAAGGTTTTTCAGCTAAAGCAGGGAACAAGTTTAAAATCTAAAATAAATATAATTAATCTCTATATTTAAAAAATTCTGGTTGTTTTCCAAATCATACCTGGACCTATCCAAGATATAACTTGAGGCTTTTACCAATGACATTAATACTCGTCCAGACTTTTAACAAGGACATTAAATCTCGTCCAGATTTTTACAAAGGATATTAAATCTCGTTCAGACTTTTACCAACGACATTAAATCTTGTCCAGACTTTTACCAAGGACATTAAATCTCGTCCAGACTTTTACCAAGGACATTAATTCTCGCCCAGGCTTTTACCAAGGACATTAAATCTCGTCCATGCTTTTATCAAGGATATTAATTCTCGTCCTTCCTTCTAAACTAACTACAATAGCAACATTTTACCCTATATTATTAGTATTTTCAAGGGTTTTTTGGTAGCCTTGACGGAGTATTTTCCTTCTAAACTAGCTACAATAGCAACATTTTACCCTATACTATTAGTATTTTCCAAGATTTTGGTAGCCTTGATGGAGCATTCTCCTTCTAAACTAGGTACAATAGCGACATTTTACCATATATTATTAGTATTTCAAGGGTTTTGGTAGCCTTGATGGAGCATTCTCCTTCCTAACTAGCTACAATAGCAACATTTTACCCTATATTATTAATATTTTCAAGGGTTTTTGGTAGCCATAATGGAGCATTCTCCTTCTAAACTAGCTAGAATAGCAACATTTTACCCTATATTATTAGTATTTTCAAGGGTTTTTGGTAGCCTTGATGGAGCATTTTCCTTCTAAACTAGCTACAATAACAACATTTTACCCTATAATATTAGTATTTTCAAGGGTTTTTGGTAGCCTTGATGGAACATTCTCCTTCTAAACTAACTACAATAACAACATTTTACCCTATATTATTAGTACTTTCAAGGATTTTTTAGTAGCCTTGATGTTGCATTTTCCTTCTAAACTAGCTACAATTGCAACATTTTACCCTGTACTATTCGTATTTTCAAGGGTTATGATAGCCTTGATGGAGCATTCTCCTTCTAAACTAGCTACAATAGCAACATTTTACCCAATATTGTTATTATTTTCAAGGGTTTTGATAGCCCTGATGGAGCATTCTCCTTCTAAACTAGCTACAATAGCAACATTTTACCCTATATTATTAGTATTTTTAAGGGTTTTTGGTAGCCTTGATGGAGCATTCTCCTTCTAAACTAGCTACAATAGCAACATTTTACCCTATATTATTAGTATTTTCAAGGGCTTTGGTAGCCTTGATGGAGCATTTCCCTTCAAAACTAGCTACAATAATAACATTTTACCCTACATTATTAGTATTTTCAAGGGTTTTGGTAATCTTTTTTCACTCCCTACATTACTTTACGACTTTTTGCCTACCCCAACACCAAGAAATACTAATCAAAATACATTATTATATTATTTCAGAACAAGTTCTTTTCTTTATATTTGTTCTAAACCTGTTTTACAAGTTGAAGCACTCATCCTTTTTCACCCCTTACATTACTTTACGACTTTTTTGCATACTCCAACACCAAGAAATTCTTTACAAAAGGTTTATTATATTATTTAAGATCAAGTTATTTTCTTAATATTCCTCCTAAACCTGTTTACAAGTTAAAGTACTCATCTTTTTTTACTCTCAACATTATTTTACGACTTTTTTTTAATAAAGTTGGGTTTTAGTTTTCAGAAATGAGAACGTCCACGTTTAAAATACATCTGGTTTTATTGATAATATTTGATTTTCTAATAGTTGGGTTTTAGTTTTCAGAAATAAGAACAACCATATTTAAAATACATCTGATTTTATTAACAATATTTGATTCTTTTTAATAAAGTCGGATTTTAATTTCCGGAAATACGAACATCCCCGTTTAAAATACAGCTGATTTTATTAATAATATTTGATATTTTTTTTAATAAAGTTGGGTTTTAATTTTCAGAAATATGAACAACCACGTTTAAAATACATGTGATTTTATTAATCTCTTCTGAATTTTCTCAATGAAAAGAAATAAGTTACAAATCAATTCTTAATTTTCTCAAAGAAATAACAAATTTATAGTTCTGTTCTAAATTTTTCCATAGAAGATAGAAAAAAGTTATACTTTGATTGTGAATATTCGCCATGAAGATAAAAAGTTCCACTTTAATTCTAAGTTTTCTCAAGGAAGTGAAGAAAAGTTCAGGTTCTCTTCTGAATTTTCTCAAAAAAAGGAAATAAGTTACAGATCAATTCTCTTTTTTTTCCAGAGAAATAAAAAGTTCCACATTAATTCTAGGTTTTCTCAACGAAGTAAAGAAGAGTTCAAGTTCTCTTATGAATTTTCTCAATGAAAAGAAATGTTACAGATCAATTCTATTTTTTCCAGAGAAAATAAAAAGATTCCACTTCAGTTCTGATTTTTCTCAGAGATGAAAAAAAATTAAACTTATTTCATTTTTTAAGGTTAATTTAGACTAGGTTACGTGCGCGCACGTAAACTTGTCTAAATTAACCTTAAAAATGAAATAAAGCTATGTCGACTTTGCATGTCTCTCTCACTATGTATACTTGCGGCTGTACCAAACTTACTCTATGCTTTCTCTTACATCGGAAGCGGCTTTCCCAGTGGTACTCCATGGTAGGTTATGGAGACTACCTAGTTTATTGCATGTATTAAATCAGTAATTTTCACCCATTGTAGGGATAAACACCGGCATCATATTAAAAAAAAAAGTGAAAATGAAATATTTCAGGAAACCGTGTACACATGATAAAGTCATCGTTGCCTTGAATGCTGACAGAGATGTATTTGAACAATGAAACAAGTAGTAGTAGATATCTTATTGGGAAGGTACGCCTACGTTGTCATGACAGTGAGGAGTTAAATTCCTTTGGAGTACCCAAGAATTTCCATCATGCAAATGGTGGATATTTGAAAGTATAATTTCCAGAGAAGTTAGTACTCAAAGAGAATGCCAACATAAAAATAATAGTTGATTAAAAGGGGCAGCTTCTAGCTAATGGTTCTGGTAACATGTTACCCGTTGATGGATCTTATCTCCATCTTTCCGCTGTCAGCATTCAAATGAAAGCAAAGGGAAATAGAAGACATGCATACTGCTACACCAACATCATGAATCATATCTTGTCTACGTGCCAGAACTGTTACCTCTGTAAAAATAATGTGATAATAGACAATGAAATCGCTGTCAAAATAAAAAGGGCATTGGCAGACAATATCACTAATGCATATAAAGATAAATTAATGGAGAATAAAGCACAAGTGAACATTACTACTACCAATGATCATATGGTCAATGAATCAAATAATACCAAGGATGAAACGTGTATTGAACCTGTATGTGACATCCCAGTAAAAATTGTATATGGCTCAAAATGGAATAATGATTATTCTAGTGGTTATGAACTAAGAGAAGCGAGTAACTAGTATCAAGAGAGAACATGATGATTTATATTATGGAAAAGATTGAAAATGTCCAAAGTTGCTCAATAATATTAATAATGTATAATAATGTAAGTAACATATTTTTATATTAATATTCTACATGTTGTTATTTCAATGAAAATATTTTATGCATTACTTTGTTTTATTTCTATTATTTTAGGATACGCTAGCATTTCAAACGCTTAGAATGTCTATTAAAAAGCTGGAGATTTTTATTTTCTTTTGAAAAAATTAGAATTGGACTATAACTTTTTTCTTTTCTTTGAGAAAATTCAGAAGAGAACTTGAACATTTTTGCACTTCTTTGAGAAAACTCAGAATTAAAGTGGAACTCGTTATCTTCATTGTGAATATTCACAATCATAGTATAACTTTTTTCTATCTTTTACGAGAAATTTAGAACAGAACTTTAATTTTTTTCTACTCTTTGAGAAAAATCAGAACTAAAGTGGAACCTTTTTATTTTCTCTAGAAAAATTAGAATTGATCTGTAACTTATTTTTTTTCTTTGAGAAAATTCAGAAGAGAACTTGAACTTTTCTTCACTTCTTTGAGAAAACTCGGAATTAAAGTGGAACTCTTTATCTTCATTGTGAATATTCACAATCATAGTATAACTTTTTCTATCTTTAATAAGAAATTTAGAACAGAACTTTAAATTTTTTCACCTCTTTGAGAAAAATCAGAAGTGAAGTGGAATTTTTTTATTTTCTTTGGAAAAAATGGAACTGATCTGTAATTTTTTTTTAGAAAATTCAGAAATAAAAGGAGGAACCCTTTTATTTTTGAAAAAATTAGAATTGATCCGTAACTTTTTTCACTGAGAAATTTTTCAGAAGAGAACTTGAACTTTTCTTTTCTTCATTGAGAAAACTCAAATTTTAAGTAGAACTTTTTATCTTGATGGAGAATATTCACAATCAAAGTATGACTTTTCTATCTTCAACAGAAAAATTTAGAACAAAACTTTAAATTTTTTGTCTTTGAGAAAAATCAGAACTGAAGTGGAACCTTTTTTATTTTCTTTGGAGAAAATTAGAATTGAACTGTAACTTTTTTCTTTTCATTGAGAAATTTTCAGAAGAGAACTTGAACTTTTCTTCCCTTCTTTGAGAAAACTCTGAATTAAAGTGGAACTCTTTATCTTCATGGTGAATATTCGCAATCAAAGTAAAACTTTGTTCTATCTTTTACGAGATATTTAGAACAGAAATTTAAATTTTTTTAACCTCTTTGAGAAAAATCAGAACTGAAGTGGAACCTTTTTATTTTCTCTAGAAAAAATTAGAATTGATCTGTAACTTATTTTTCTTTGTGAAAATTCAGAAGAGAACTTGAACTTCTCTTCACTTTATTGAGAAAACTCAGAATTAAAGTGGAACTTTTTATCTTCAGAAGAGAACTTGAACTTTTCTTCACTTCTTTGAGAAAACCCAGAATTAAAGTGGAACTCTTTATCTTCATGGCGAATATTCAGAATCATAGTATAAGTTTTTTCTTTTTTTCTTCGAGAAAATTCAGAAGAAAACGAACTTTTCTTCACTTTATTGAGGGAACTCAGAATTAAAGTGGAACTTTTTATCTTCGGAAAAGAACTTGAACTTTTCTTCACTTCTTTGAGAAAACTCGGAATTAAAGTGGAACTCTTTATCTTCATGGCAAATATTCTCAACCATAGTATAACTTTTTTCAATCTTTAATAAGAAATTTAGAACAGAACTTTAAATTTTTTTTATCTCTTTGAGAAAAATAAGAGCTGAAGTGGAATCTTTTTATTTTCTCTGGAAAAAATAGAATTGATCTGTAACTTATTACTTTTCATTGAGACAATTTAGAAGAGAACTTGAACTTTTCTTCACTTCGTTGAGAAAACTTGGAATTAAAGTGGAACTTTTTATTTCTCTGGAAAAAATAGAATTGATCTGCAACTTGTTTCTTTTCAATGAGAAAATTCAGAAGAGAACTTGAACTTTTCTTCACTTCGTTGAAAAAACTTAGAATTAAAGTGGACCTTTTAATTTCTCTGGAAAAAAATAGAATTAATCTGTAACTTATTTTTTTTCATTGAGAAAATTCAGAAGAGAACTTGAACTTTTCTTCACTTCGTTGAGAAAACTTAGAATTAAAGTGGAACTTTTTATCTTCATGGCGAATATTCACAATCAAAGTATAACGTTTTTCCATCTTCTATGGAAAAATTTAGAACAGAACTTTAAATTTTTTATGTCTTTGAGAAAATTAAGAATTGATCTCTAACTTATTTCTTTTCATTGAGAAAATTCAAAAGAGATTAATAAAATCACATGTATTTTAAACGTGGTTGTTCATATTTCTGAAAACTAAAACCCAACTTTATTAAAAAAATCAAATATTATTAATAAAACTAGATTTATTTTAAACGGGGATTTTTGTATTTCCGGAAATTTAAATCCGACTTTATTAAAAAGAATCAAATATTATTAATGAAATCTGATGTATTTTAAACATGGTTGTTCTTATTTCTAAAAACTAAAATCCAACTTTATAAGAAAATCAAATATTATTAATAAAACCAGATGTATTTTAAACGTGGACGTTCTCATTTCTGAAAACTAAGACCCAACTTTATTTTAAAAAAAGTCGTAAAGTAATGTTGAGAGTGAAAAAAGATGAGTACTTTAACTTGTAAAAAGATTTAGGAGGAATATTAAGAAAAGAACTTGATCTGAAATAATATAATAAAGCCTTTTGAAAAGAATTTCTTGGTGTTAAGGTATGCAAAAAAGTCGTAAAGTAATGTAGGGGGTGAAAAAGGATGAGTACTTCAACTTGTAAAACAGGTTTAGGGGGAATATTAAGAAAAGAACTTGTTCTGAAGTAATATAATAAAGCATTTTGAAAAGTATTCCTTGGTGTTGGGGCATGCAAAAAGTCGTAAAGTAATTTTGGGAGTGAAAAAAATGAGTACTTCAACTTATAAAACAGGTTTAGGAAAAATATTGCGAAAAAAACTTGTTCTGAAATAATATAATAAAGACTTTTGAAAAGTATTTCTTGGTGTTGGGGTATGCAAAAAGTCGTAAAGTAATGTAGGGAGTGAAAAAAGATTACCAAAACCCTTGAAAATGCTAATAATATAGGTTAAAATGTTGTTATTGTAGCTAGTTTAGAAGGAATATGCTCCATCAAGGCTACCAAAACCCTTGAAAATACTAATAATATAGGGTAAAATGTTGCTATTGTAGCTAGTTTAGAAGGAGAATGCTCCATCAAGGCTACCGAAAACCCTTGAAAATACTAATAATATAGGGTAAAATGTTGCTATTGTAGCTAGTTTAGAAGGAAAATGCTCCATCAAGGCTATCAAAACCCTTGAAGATACTAATTATATAGGGTAAAATGTTGCTATTGTGGCTAGTTTAGAAGGAGAATGCTCCATCAAGGCTATCAAAACCCTTGAATATACTAATAGTATAGGGTAGAGTGTTGCTATTGTAGCTAGTTTAAAAGGAGAATGCTCCATCATGGCTACCAAAAACCCTTGAAAATACTAATAATATAGGGTAAAATGTTGCTATTGTAGCTAGTTTAGGAGAATGCTCCATCAAGGCTACCAGAATCCTTTAAAATACTAATAATATAGGGTAAAATGCTGCTATTGTAGCTAGTTTAGAAGGAGAAACATCAAGGCTACCAAAACCCTTGAAAATACTAATAGCATAGGGTAAAATGTTGCTATTGTAGCTAGTTTAGAAGGAAAATGCTCCATCAAGGCTACCAAAAAACCCTTGAAAATACTAATAATATAGAGTAAAATGTTGCTATTGTAGTTATTTTAGAAGGAAGGACGAGATTTAATGTCCTTGGTAAAAGCCTTGACGAGATTTAATCTCCTTGGTAAAAGCCTGGACGAGATTTTTATGTCCTTGGTAAAAGTCCGGACGAGATTTAATGTCCTTGGTAAAAGTCTGGACGAGATTTAATGTCCTTGGTAAAAGTTTGGACAAGATTTAATGTCATTGGTAAAAGCCTCAAATTATATCTTGGATAGATCCGGGTATGATTTGGAAAACAGCCAGAAGTTTTTAAAAATAGAAAGTAATTATATTTATTTTAAGTTTTAAACTTGTTCCCTGCTTTAGCTGAAAAACCTTTTCTGTTTGTTAATTTCTAGGTCTCAAGTGCGGAAACAAAAAATGGAGGGAGGGGGCCCAAAAAAGTTGGGGGGAGGGGGGCCCTTGGAGGTTGAGGTAGAGAACCTTTGGAGGTTGAGGTCCTTGGTGGTTAGCGTCATTGATGATTGCGGTCCTTGATGCTTCAAATCTATAATCATCTCATTAATTGATTTCTAAGGATTTCTATGGATTGCTATGAATTTCTTTATTAAAATTCCTTTCTTGGCATCTGCATCTCAATTAGTAACAACTTTTTAGTATACTATAATGTTAGAGCATATTTTATATTGACATCACTGTTCAAATGGTACTTGTGTATTATACTGAACATAGTCGAGAACCACCCAAATAAAAAATAATATGTATCTCTTAATAGAGTTAGCATTCCCTGAGATGTCTTACCTTTTTCATTTCTACTTTAAAATCCCCTATAATGTCAATTAATCTCCGACGTTTCCCATGTTCTGGCAACTATGCACAGGTGCATTTTAAATTCTCATGAAACCTTCCAAATTTATAAACATGTCTCATGGAGAAATTGTGTCAAACAGATATCATGTCCCGTCAGTATTTCTAACTCCCTGATAAGAATGTTCACAATGTGAAATTTCCTTATCTGATGATGTTACCTTAATATCCACCATTTCTAGCTCTGTGATTTGGAGGTCAATGATCTTGTACTGGTTGTATTCATTGAGCGTGTTGCGTCACTCCCATTAGTAGGTCAATGCCCATATATGGTGTTCGCCCTGTGGCATAAAGGCTTCTTCTACTGTTGAACTTATTCTCGGTAAAGGTCGCAGTAACCTGGAACTTCTTGGGGGAGAAGGGTATCGAAACACAAAAAAAGACCACTTCCATGCCATTATATTTCATCGGCAATATTGTAATTGCCTTTATATTTCATTTTGGCATTGTAATGAGAAAAAAAATCGTAAGTTTGGGGTACCTGTACTTTTTTGTACTTGTTTATTTAATATACAAAAAAAACATTAACACCCAACAGAGAGCAGAGCTCGTAAGGTTGAGTGTGTAAATAATAGGACACAGACAAAACTAAACATCTCGTCATAATAATAACAATAATAGCAAAAATTAACTTGATTAACAAAAAAAAAAAAAAAACAATCCCAAAATAAACTAAGAAACCTAAGGAAGAAAAGAAAGGAAAGGAGAAAAGAAATGCTGGGCAGGAGGGGCGTGGGTAGCCATTCCATCGCGGGGACAAAAACAAAACACAAATAAAAATATAAATTTTAATATTCCATCATCAATGGTAAATAAACAAAAATTGAAAAAACAATCTTTAATATTTGTTTCTTTAAATTCAGTTGAGATTTTTGTGATAGATCAATCTGAGTTTTATCAACCTGATGGAACAGCAAAGCTAGCTGTGCTGCATGGACAGCTTTCAGGTTCAGCTTTTTACCGACTTTCGTCACATTATATCTTAGTCTATCTGTTTCGTTAATTTCATTGTTGAATAGATATAGTGTATTATCTCTTCTTTTCTTTGTTATACTCCACAAATGTCCTAGTTGTATATGACGAGGGTTAAATGCATCATTATTATTATTTGCGACGCTTGTAGAGGATGCTCTGCTAAAACTAGGCTGCCACCATTCCCAAGTCAGTTTTTTTTGTGATAGTTGTTTTTTGTTATGTTTTGTGATAATATTTTTAATGGTTTTACTTATTGATTAATTGTTTACTGATTCAATTATCTTATTAATTGTGTAATTAGTGGCTTTTTAATACTGTATGTTTGATGATGTTAAAGCATTGGTGTTTAATTTTATGTTGATGTCTAGTTTTGTTCATTTTTTTTCAATTACTCAGCCAGTGTCATATATTTCTGTATGACGTGGGTTATAAATAAATTATTATTATTACCCAGTGAGGCTTTGGACACATCTAAGCAAGTTCCCTCTATCCACTCTTACGAAAAATTAAGCAAGAAAAACGGGCTTTAATTTTTATAAAACAGTGAATACAATAAAATAAACACTTAATTAAACAAACATAATCCGAATATTTCGGCCCCACGTCCGGAAGCCTTTCTCAACGGAGAAAAAGAGAAAATGAAACAAAAAATGTTCGTTTTAAAAAACTTAACTTAAATCAAAATAAAACATACTAAACACATAGAGAAAGAAAAAAAACAGAAGAAAAAATATAAATAAATAGGAAACAAAACTCACATATTAAATAAACACTTCCATGTACTGGCGTATAAACAAAATCGAATGTCTATAATGATTCAAACTCGCCTCCTCACAGTATATAAATAGAAATCTATCAAAAAATGAAGAATATATTTATACTTAAACCAAATCAATAAAGGTCAGCTAACCCCCGGCCCATAACCCCTAATTAAATCTCACAAGTTCATTAACCAATTTTTGAATTATAAATTGAATGGATTCGTTGGCTTGCAAGCTTAGCTGCAGTTCGTTTACTTTTCCCAGCATTTAACCCATTCTAATCTTTGTTCGCAAGGTCATCTTTCGTTTCGGAACTATTATTAAAATCAGTACTGGTTGAATATCTTACCTGTTTTTTTTTAATTAAACTATTATCAATTGAATTGATCCTTAATTCCCCTTCATCTCTATTGATACTAATTCCCCAATATATTACCTTTTTTATTTCTATAATTTCGATGAAGCTTTGTAAAAGTCCTACAGACGTATCTACTATTTTTGTTGATCAAATAAAATACTGTGATGAGGAAAATTATAAACATGTTCTGCAACAGCTGACTCAAAAGTTTCCGGTGTTTTATTTTGTTTTAGAGAGCAATCTATGGCGTTCTTGTGTTGCTGTAGCCTATTTTCTAAAATCTGTTGAATTCTTCCCACATAAAATTTACCACAAGAGCATGGAATTTTGTATACTCCCTTTTGCATATTTCTCGGTACCTTGTCTTTCCTCTTATTTAACAAAGAGCTTAGAGTTTGTCCTGATTTAAATGCTGTTTTTATATTATGTTTTTTTAATTCTCTTCTTAATTTTTGTGACAATATTGGGATA
Organism: Artemia sp. Kazakhstan ARC1039; assembly: GCA_029168905.1. Classification (NCBI taxonomy): domain Eukaryota; kingdom Metazoa; phylum Arthropoda; class Branchiopoda; order Anostraca; family Artemiidae; genus Artemia; species Artemia sp. Kazakhstan ARC1039. The sequence continues at coordinate 27,005 of JAQQPU010003566.1, read as the reverse complement.
AAAGGCAAAGTTATGTAATTTGTTTCTTGATTTGACCCATCTTCTTCTAATATTTCTGGTTCCATCAACTTTTTTTCTTTTTTTCAATTATTTGAGAAATCATATTTTCCGGATAGCCATTACCTACTAGAATATCCTTAATAAAAATTAGTTCATTGCTTATGTATTCTGGTGATGCTAATTTTAATACCCTATCAACTAAAGAAATAACCACACCCCTTTTTACCTGGATCGGATGATTTGATGCGAAAGACAAGTAACGGTTGTTATTAGTCGGTTTACGGTAAATTGAAAACGCTAATTTATTATTATTTCTATGGATCAAAATATCTAGAAACGGTAACTTATTCTCTGTTTCCTTTTCAATTGTAAAAACTAATTCTCCTCCCAAATTATTTAAATGTTCCAAAAAACCCTCAATTTGTGATTCCCCATAATTCCAAATAACTAAAATATCATCCATATATCTGCCCCAAAATTTAGGTTTTAAAAAGTGTGTTTCTATAGCTAAATTTTCTACATACTCTACATAAATATTTGCTAACAACGGAGTTAAAGGCCCCCCCATTGCCAATCCCCTAATTTGATGGTAAAAATTATCTCTACACGTGAAATAATTAGTATACCTGCTAGTTATTTTAACTAAATTTAATATAGTTTCCAGTTCGATTCCCGAAGATAATTCTTCTATCTCATTTTTATGTTCCTCAAATTTTTTGGATAAAATACTAAACGATTTATCAAAAGGAATATACGTATATATTGATTTTATATCCAAACTAAACAATCTAGATTCTTCTGATATTTCTACACTTATAATTTTATCTTTTAAGAATTCCGAGTTTTTTATATACGAATCTTGGAGATATAATAAAGGTTTTAAGTGTCATTGCTACCCATTTCTCGATTTTTACGGTTGGTGAAGTGGTTGTTGAAACTATAGGTCTTAAAGGGATACCTGTTTTATGTATTTTTGGCAAACCATAAATTCTTGGGCTGACTGATCCCCTTGGAAAGAACTTAATACATTTGTGGTGTGATACTTCCATTTGTTTTAAGGTCTTCTAAATCCTTTCTTAATTTTTTAACATACAATTCAGTTGGGTCTGAGTTATGTTTTTTATATGTTGAAGTATCATTCAGAATTGTTTCTATTTAGACTTTTACAAAGCTTCAGGGAAATTACAGAAATAAAAAAGATAATATATTGGGGTATTAGTATCAATAGAGATAAAGGGGAATTTAGGATCAATTCAATTGATAATAGTTTAATTTAAAAAAAAACAGGTAAGATATTCAACCAGTACTGATTTTAATAATAGTTCTGAAACGAAAGATGACCTTGCGAACAAAGGTCAGAATGGGTTAAATGCTGAGAAAAGTAAACAAACTGCAGCTAAGCTTGCAAGCCAACGAATCCGTTCAATTTATAATTCAAAAATTGGTTAATGAACTTATGAGATTTAATTAGGGGTTATGGGCCGGGGGTTAGCTGACCTTTATTGATTTGGTTTAAGTATAAATATATTCTTCATTTTTTGATAGATTTCTATTTATATACTGTGAGGAGGCGAGTTTGAATCATTATAGACATTCGATTTTGTTTATACGCCAGTACATGGAAGTGTTTATTTAATATGTGAGTTTTGTTTCCTATTTATTTATATTTTTTCTTTTTTTTTGTATTTTTTTTCTTTCTCTTTATGTGTTTAGTATGTCTTATTTTGATTTAAGTTAAGTTTTTTTAAAAGAACATTTTTTGTTTCATTTTCTCTTTTTTTCCGTTGAGAAAGGCTCCCGGACGTGGGGCCGAAATATTCGGAGTATGTTTGTTTAATTAAGTGTTTATTTTATTGTATTCACTGCTTTATAAAAATTAAAACCCATTTTTCTTGCTTAATTTTTCGTAAATGGAAAAGCAGTGTGGTCTAAGAAATTATTTACTACCCACTCTTATTTGAATGTATAATTCACAATATGTTATAACCACTTCTTATACAATAGTTGGCAACATATTGCTACACATCTCCATTTTTATTCATAAAAAATTTGAATTATCGAAAAATTAGTTCAAAATTTTTCCCTTTTTAGGAAAAAAAAATCTATTGTCATATCAAACCACCTTAGAAATCATCATTGCAACTGCTCAAGACTTGTTTGTTGCAGGGAGTGGGTTTCGTATTTTCTTGAGGCTGAAGTTTATATTATATATTATATATTCTATATATATATATATATATATATATATATTGTATGTATTAAACAGCAACATCATCCGCTCTTACCTGTCTCCCATACTCTTAGGTCCAACATGGAGCTGTTAATCTTGCTATAGAAAATGAGACGCTATTATTTTAGAACGTTAGTAATTTTGATATTTTTATATAAAATTAATTACCAAAAAAATATTGATGTCTATGGGCAAACCCCTTCTCTGGAGTCAGGATTTCCCCTTTCCAAAATTTTCATTGATCAGAAACTAGAATTATGTACATTTTTTAAAATATAATAGCAGTTGATTTTTTTTTAGCAAGTCCCATGACTTCTGCCTTTTTTGTCTTTTAGAGAAGCCAATATTGATACAGATGCCCAAAAAATAGATTAAATTTATTTAATTTTCTTAGTAATCTTTAATTTTTTAATCATAAAATTATCAGGGGGATGCCCTTGCTCCTTGATGACTACTGATGAAAATGTTTTTGCTACAAAAAATTGAAGTTATTAGATAGGATAGATGCATAAAATATCTTATTTTGTAGTAGACTGTAAAATAGAATGGCATTTTGAATAATCTAGTTCGCTTTTTTTTACTTTTTTTATTTTGAATATAAGGATACGAATTATTTCCATAAAAAAACCTATTTTACTTCAAGATTTTTTTGTGTTCTGCGATGTATTAAATCTACTTAAATTAATTTTTTAAGGTCTAGTCTAATTTGGTTTCTGAAAAAAAGAAATATTAAAGATTTGACAATAGGCCTGACCAATATACGACTTCCAACCCAAACACAGCCCAAAAGTTCTTGCACCACAGACGAAAAGATTTTGGTACATAGTCACTATCCTTTCAACCACATATAGTCAATATATTAAGATATATTATGATATAGTTTTCAGAGGGGGGAAAGGCATAAGCAAATTTGTGTTTATAATAATTCAGATAGCAACTTAAAAAAAACTAATAGTTAGTAATAGTTAATAATTTGTCTGTATATGCTTATCACTCTGAATTTTCCGATTTTATTACTAGATTAAAAAAAAGAAGATAAAAGTAAAGAGTGATATTGTAATTTAAAATAAAGAAGAACTATCCTGTATATGTAAGAGGCTGCTATTCTTCCAAATCCCTGCTGTTTAAGCTCAAATTTGTATCTATTTTTTTTTTATTCATGCAAGGACTTTCCTGATGAATCGTTCATGACCTAGAATGCTCTCTTACTAGAAGCATACAATGAAAACCTTCTTTTCTTTTATAATGAGTTTATTTATTCGCTTTTGCTTTGAGCAATATAATTTTAAGTTTAAATATTTCAAAAGGATTGCAGTAAATAAAACTTGCCATTACCAACTGGCTATTTTGTTGCAATTTAAAAAGCTTTCAAGAAAGCACTCAACAAAATCAAGTACAAACAATGGTGTTTGAAGAGTGGCAGGTCCCCTTGCATATTGGTTTTGGAATGGCAGCTCCCCTTGCATATTGGGTTCTATTCCTTTCCAGTTTTAATACTACTCATTGTTTTCATTTGAATATAATTTTTTTTTTAAACTATATTTTTTTACTTAAAAAAAAACAAAAAAAAAAACAGCAACGCCCTCTAGCATTTGTTTCTTTTTGTCAACATTATAAGTTTTTTTTTTTTTTTTTTTTTTTTAACTGAAAAAGACCTCCGAGGGAATATGCTTGGCTCTATATCCGCTCATGAGATTTCAATTTTCTATATCAAATTCTTTCCAAGATAGTGAAAAGTCCCTGATCAGTAATATTGCTCAACTAATATGTAATGAGCCAAAACTACCATGAGTAGGGCTGAAAACCCACATGCCTTATTAAGACCAGAACATAATTTGCACTTTACTGAAAACAAACACATTTAAAATATTTTCACTTTTTTACTTTAATAGATGGAAAACTTTTAAAACTTTAAGGAATAAATATCAGTAAATATGTATTAAATTCACAATCCATGGTAATTTGTTCTTTTTTTATCAGTACAGTGAAAGTTATGTTCAGGTCTTGAGAAGGCATGAGGGTTGTCAGCTTTACTCATGTTAGTTTTTCCTTGTTTTGAGTTTGACTCGGTTATTTATTGTAGTTTCTATTCGTTTTGAATTTCATTTATTTATTTATGGTGATTTGCGGTAGTTAAATAAAAGCTCAAATAGGGATAAAACTAAACTAAGATTAGTTTTACTACTGATGATGGTCACTGCATATGTGACCGAAATATCTGGTATTTTTTTGTGAATTTCTATCACTGTTTGTGAAACACTATCTATTACAAGGATTTTATCCCTATTTGAACTTTTATTTATCGTCATGGAAAGGCAGTGTGGTCTCCGAAATTATTTGTGGTAATTTTATGCTTGGAAGGTTATTTGACTTTATTTCTGCTCATTTTCGGCTTAATGGAGCTCTTTACTTTTCGTTCAAAAACTTGTTTTGTGGAAAGTTTTTTGAATTGATCTTGCTCTAAAATGATCTCGGAGCAATTCCCAAACCAAAGTTACCAGGCATCTTAGGTAATTCAAATAGATATTATCCTAAAATGCTACAGGCATGTCTTTTTTGTTACAGTCATTTATAAGATTTTGCAACAGGCATCACTTATAAATGTTGCAAAGGGTAAAGAGCCCTAATTTCTGTCGCCAGTACCAGCTTACCTACTGAACCAGCAAAGATTATTTCAAGATTAGGTCTATTCTGGCCATCCTAAATTCTTAGTATTTAAAAATCTTAGAAAAAGAGAAGTTTTGATTGACTATTGCTTAGAGATGCATTTCAACTTTAAACCACTAATACCATAGAAAATAATATCAATAATTTAATTGCAATAAGCAAAAGTATCTTACAGGCCTCTAGTAAATCAATTTGGCTTTTAGACAGGTTCTTTAAAGGATTTTGTGTACGTTTTTATTATAGTCCAATAGGGATTATTATCTTTTGAGACGGCGAGGACACGTTCTGTGAATGAAGGATGACAAATTGCCAAAGACTGTCCTTTTTGGCCAACTGTTTAGGGCTAAACGGAAAGCAGGTCATCCATGGTTAGGGTGGGAGGATGCCGCAAAGAAAGATTTAAGGGAAACGGGAACTTCCTGTGAGGGTGTAAAAAGGGAGGTTTTATATAGATTAGGATGGAGAAGCATGCGTAGCTGTGTAGGCCTTAGGCAGCTTGCTGCTGTGGTGAGTCGTTAGTAGTAGTCACATTTGCAGATAATGTAGGCTATTATCTTTCATGGAAATACTAAAAAAAAGAAAAAAAATACTAGATCTTAGAACACATAAAAAAACATTTCACAGCAGCTGCTAATAAAGTAAGTATGTGCAACTGTGATATTGTTCTAATTTTTTTTTCGAATTTCTAGTTGCAGAACTAGGGAGATGATGGAAGAGGGGAAAACCTGGCCGCAAAGGAGGGAAACCCAAAAATTTTTCAAACCTTTTGGAGTAAAACCCTCAAAAATTTTGAGTACCCATTGTAAGCATTTATACCTTTTATTAGTCTAGTTCTTTTTTCTTTAGAAATTCAGTTTCAAAAATAACAATAACACTGTATATTACAATTAAATATTATCAAGTAAAAATAAAACCCAGAATGTGTCTAACTTGAGCTGAAAAGGCAGCAAAAAAAAAAGAAAGAAAAAAAAAGATGAGGAATACTTAAGAAATATAGACAAAGGAGCAATATCACTGATCAGGGACTTCTCACTATCTTGGAAAAGAAGTTGAGATAGACAACTGAATTTTCATGAATGGATATAGAGCCAAACATATTCCCTGGGAAGGTTTTCTCCAGTTAAAAAAGACAACTCTCATGAAAAAAGCCAAACGCTCGATGGCGCTGCTATTTTTTTTTTTCGAAACTAGCATTATCATCCACTCTTACCTGTCTCTCATACTCTCAGGTCCAATATGGAACTGTTAACCTTGCTATATAAAATGAGAAGCTATTATTTTAAATTGTTCATAATTTAATATTTTTTTTTTAAATAATTAGTTGCCTAATAAATATTGATGTCTGTGGGCACCCCTTCTCTGGGGCCAGATTTTCCCCTTTCCATCATTTTCATTAATCAGAAACTAGAGTTATGTAACTTTTTTTTTTAATATAATACCAGTTGAGTAAATATAATCGCAATATGAGTAACATTTTTTTCCTACATACTACTTTAAAATAACTAAAGAGCTATCAAAAAACTTTTCTTCTTCTACAACTAATTTCCAAAAAATAAAAAAATGCTCAAAATTTTCCTTTTCGTCTAACCCTTCGAGATCCCCTATATATAAGGTGAGAGTAGTTATTATAATTTTTTAAACTCTGAAACATCACTGAACATGTTCTGCCAGAATTCAAGGCCCAAAATAGTAGAATTAAGCCCACTGGGTGTGTTTTTTCATCTTTGATATTTTCATAAAATCTGTCAATATCTATGCTTCAAAAAATGAAGCAATGTATGATATAGCCCCTACCTAATATTCTTATAATATATTTCTCTGACGCTCAATCCTAATGAAATATACCTAAGCATGTTAAAATATAATACTGGTACTTTGAAACAAACTTGGGCTATATAGTTGCACATTAGGAGGATGGGTGAGGGTAAAGCATAGTGGGTCTGCATGCCTAATGTGTTAGGTATAATTATTCTGCATATTATGAAGTAAGAATTGTTTTCTAACTTCACACTGTCCAGATACAATATCGATGCTTCTTTTCTTCAAAAACAGTAATGTACAGTATTAAATATACAAACATTGATGCATAAAGACGTTCTCCATTTTTGCCAATCTTTTGATTCTGAAGTCTTGTTTTAACTAAATCAATTGGAAAGACACATGAAACACCTATAATTCCAGCTATTCCGCCATTGACAATCTTTGGTAATAACCTGGAAAAAGAAATATACTAGATTAAAATATTTCTCACAGGTGCAAATTAAAGCAGTGGGTAACACAGGATATAGGGAAGGATTTAAAGGAAATTTGAACTTCATGGGAGAGGGTAAAGAGGGAACCTTTGAATAGATTGGGATGGAAGGAGTGTGCACAGCTATGATGGCTTTAGGGGGCATGACGCTGCAGTGAACTGTCAGTTGTAGTAGTATCCCACATCTAGACCATCAGAAAAAAAAGTAAAAGGATTATTGCCAAAATTCTTTAATGGTGAAAAGACATCCATAAAATATCACCTTTCATCACCTAATTTTCATTAGCATTAAATATGCCAAGAGGATGACCCCAAAATAAACACACCAAGTTAATGGCCTTTTAAGCTTCCTTCAGGTGTTTATATGTAAAATTTTGAAAAACAAAAACTTAAACATCATAAAAAGGGCAACAGGATTTTAGAAATGCCTAGGTGGGACACGGCCCTAAATCTGTTTGGGACCATTGTTCTAACAAAACACCTAATAGTTTAAAAGTCTTTGGTGCTCAGTTCCAGGTCTGTGCAGTCTTTTGTATTGGTAAGCTTCAGAATAAGCTTCAATGGTTCCATAATAAGCTTCCAGATGGCCCAGCAGACAGCAATAATCCTTTTGGCAATTATATATTTTTTTTTATAAGAAAGGTGATAATTTATGGATGTCTTTTCACCATTACAGGATTTTGGCAACAATTATACCATTTCATGGACAGGTGAAAAGTAGACAGTGATTCTTTGTGATAGTGATTCACTGATTCAATGAATCACTGATTATGTGGAGATAGTGATTCTTTGTTGCAAAGGCAAATAGGCTAATAGGCTATTAGCCTATAGCTATTAGCAAATTGGCTATAGAAAGATACCGAAATAAAATCCTTTGGCTCTATGATTTGAAAAAATGCATCCTTCGCCTTTATATTCCTAAGTACTTAGAAAAATTTCTGATTTCTACAGTAGGACTTTAAAATAACTAAAGACATAGGCTACAAAACAATCAAATAGGCTAATAGGCTATTAGCCTATAGCTATTAGCAAATTGGCTATAGAAAAGATACCAAAATAAAATTCTTTGGCTCTATGATTTGAAAAAATGCATCCTTCGCCTTTATATTCCTAAGTACTTAGAAAAATTCCTGATTTCTACAGAAGGACTTTAAAATAACTAAAGACATACAAAAAATTACAATTTAAAAATGAAAAATCTAAATCTGGGGTGGGGGAGTCTATCTAGAACCAGTCTGGAACATCTTCAATACCACTAAGTTTTTTGCTTGTAAACATCACTATCAGTCCTTCTTTATAATTCTTTATATTGCTTTGATGGCCAAACTCCAACTTTTTTTCCAGAGCAATCTAAATATGAGGAAATGAGTAGAAACAACACCATGGTAGTTTTTAGCAGAAGCTAATAAATGTGCTGATTTTTAATAATAAAAAGGAACACCTAAAAAAAAAATATATGTGAATAACCTGGTGACTCTAAGGACTATGGTTCAAACCAGCTTGTCAGAAGGTACCCAAAGAGATGGGACCCATGAAATAAATATATCCAGAACATACAGCTTTACACTTCTGCTTTGGCTGCAGGCAGCTTTATGCTGGGATGAGTTGTCATTGTCATTAAGCAAAATAACAACGATTTATTTTAATGCCTATGCCAAGATGGAAGGAAGCGGAACAAAATTGAAGGGGGCAAACTTGGCATTTATCTTTTTTTTTTTTTACTGCTCACCAATGAGTGTATTTGCAGAGGGGATTTGGCCCAAATTAGCCCCTGCCTTTGACCCTAATCAAATCAAAACCTATTTATTATAAATAAATAAAATGTCAATCCGGACTTGGCCCAGTTAAAGATAGGAATGGGGTCGCAATTAGCGATAAGGAAAAAACTAAAGAGAGATGGGCCAAACATTTTGAGAATTTGCTTAACCAAGATAGAGCTGCAGGAAAAAATATAGAGGAAAATGAAAAAGTTTGTGATACCTTGGATGTGAAGGAAGATTTGTTTTGTGAGGAGGAATTAGCAACAGTATTAAAAGGATTAAAAAATAATAAGGCTCCAGGTGCTGATAGGGTGGTAAATGAGTTTCTTAAATATGGTGGCTCTGAGGTTAGAAATAAGTTACTGAAGATTATGAATATGATTTTTGAAAAAGGGGAAGTACCTTTATTAAAGGGGAATGATTTTAGGAAAACCTTAATTAAGCCACTTTATAAAAAAGGTGATAAAAGTGAGTGTAGTAATTATCGAGGCATTAGTCTGGTCTCTGTAGGTAGTAAATTACTTAGTAATATGATACTTTTTAGACTGAGAGATGCCGTAGACAAAGTTTTAAGAGAAGAACAGTGCGGTTTTAGAAAAGGTAGAGGATGTGTCGACCAAATGTTCACTTTTAGGCTAATAATTGAGAAGTGCCTGAGTTTTCAAACACCTTTGGTCCTCAGTTTTATAGATTATGAGCAAGTGTTCGATTCTGTTGATAGAAGAGCTTTCGTAAAGGTTTTATCCTTGTATGGTATACCAGACAAATACATTAAAGTGATTAGTGCTATGTACAAGAATAACACTGCTGCAGTTAAGTTAGGAAATAAGGTTAACAGCTGGTTTTGTATTAAATCAGGAGTTAAGCAGGGTTATGTTCTATCCCCCTTTATATGGATTATTTTGAGGGACTTTGTTTTAAGGAGCACAGGAAAGGCAATGGGAGACCACGGGATCAAATGGAGAGGGAAAAGTCTCCTGGACTTGGATTATGCTGATGATTTAAGCATCCTAGATGAAAGTGTGAGCAAAATGAATGAAGTTTTAGAGGTTTTGCAAGTTCAGGGTGCTAGAATTGGTTTGAAATTAATGTTAGGAAGAATAAGTCACTAAGGCTAGGAATAAGTGAAGATGAAAAGGAGACATTGGGTAATGAAAATATTGATCAGGTGCGCAGCTTCACTTACCTTGGTAGTATTATTAGTAAAGATGGTGGGAAGAGTGAAGATGTTAAAAGTAGAATAGCCAAGGCTCAGGGTGTTTTTTCACAGTTGAAAAAAGTCTGGAAGAATAGGAAGATAAGTCTGCAAACCAAGATTAGTATATTAGAAGCTACAGTGATGACAGTGGTCGAATATGGCTCTGAAGCATGGACGCTCCAAAAAGCAGATGAAGATTTGCTAGATGTTTTCCAGAGAAATTGCTTAAGGATTGTTCTGGGTACCTGGCTGACTGACCATATCTCAACCAATAGGCTATATGAAAAATGTGGTTCAATACTGCTCTCTAGGGCTATAATGAAAGAAAGGTTGAGAAGGCTAGGGCACGTTGTTCAGATGAAGGATGACAGATTGCCGAAGATTGTTCTTTTCAGCCAACCATCTAGGGCTAAACGGAAAGCAGGTTGTCCTCATCTGGGTTGGGAGGACGTCATAAAGAAAGATTTAAAGGAAATGGGAACTTCGTGGGCAGGTGTAAAAAGAGAGGCTTTGAATAGATTGGGGTGGAGGAGGATTGTGCGTAGCTGTGTTGAACTCAGGCGGCTTGGTGCTGCAGTGAGTTGTTAGTAGTAGTAGTAGTGTTGATGTAATGTATGTGCACTAAACAAAATAAGCTAGTATTTTAACAAAATTTGAATTCATTTGTGCTAAGGAAATTCCTACCATTTGGTTTTCACAACAGAGGAGGGGTATATGTTCATTAAAAGCTGAAAAAGAGATAGACACAAAAAAAAATCTCAAGCTACAGGGCAACTTTATAACAGCAATTTTACCATATATTTCCTAGAGAATCCCTTATTTTACAAACTTCATTGACTGGGTTTTTATTTTACAGTAATTTTACAACAGTATATAGGGCTCTTTTGCTTTTTTTTGTAGTCTTCCTCCATTTTCTTTTTGTATGAAGATGAGTTTTCAATAAAAAATAACATGAGAAATAATTAATTATTTTTTTATTAAAAACAATTTAATTTTTTTGTATTTCTTATCATTATTTTTTAATATTAATTTCATATAATAATAGTTATTTCTAGTCACTAAGGACTATGCCTGCTGATCTATGTTCAGCTTTTGTTTGGTCTATCTCAATTTACTCTTTTGCTTTTCTTTTTTATAGAGCTCCATCATTTTTTTTCTGTATTAAGATTAGTTTATGAATGATAATACAAAACAATTAAAAATAGTAATATTTATAACTAATAATAATAGTCAATAACTGCAAGAAATACTTACATGCTGTACATTCACCAGAAATGATTATATAGCCAGGATGTCCATTTAACATGCTTTTTATGAATTCATCATGGAGAAATAAGTAAAATACACCCCTTGCTAATTTATTGGTATATCCATAGTGGCTGTGCTATTCTTCAATAACTGATTAAATTAATTTTTCCAAATAAGTTTACCTTTTTTCTGTACATAGGCTTTGAATGATATTATTGGGTATTGCTTCATTACACTTTAAATTATTTGGATGCTGAGAGCTGGACATTTTTTCTTGTAATCCAAGTATGGGAAATGAGCCCACTAATATTCACTTCCAACATCTAATCTTAGGGCTATAGGGTAGGGGCGGCATGTCAGAAAACCAACCATGATATTTGGGAATAGCATAAAATAGGGAATCTAGTGGTAACAGCCTAGGCTATTGTCTGAAGGTGTTTCCTTCTGATTATAAAGTATAGAATTGGTAACCAGATTCCCACTTCCTTATAGCACACCCTATGACATCCATAAACTTATGCTGACTATACTCTCTCCTCTATTTGTTCAAAAGTGGCCAAAAGTCCTAGATTTCAACATGTGTGCCAGTCTGGATAAGTGGCATCAAAGACTACTGAAGGAGTTCACAAAAGAAATTCCACTACCACTGTGTAATACATTCTTGATTAAAAAGAAGTAACCATACACTGGTTGCTGACCCATGTCACCCAAATAATGAAGAAAATTGGCTGTACCTAAGCAGAAAACTACAAACCCATTAGCCTTACTTCAGCAGTGGCTATACCCTTGAGAAGATTGTGAATGCTGATATTCAGACACATCTCCTTACCAATAATATACTGTCCCTCACTATGCTTTCAGCCAGGGAAATCAGTTGAAACCAATCTCTTCAAGACATATAGGATGGTAACATATTACTTAGATTAAGGAATCCCTGAAGACCTGGCTAAGACCTTTGACAAGATGCTTCATAATCACCTTATGTTAGAATTTAACCTTAAATTAGGCAGCAGGTAACCACATGGATATAGTTAATTGGGTCATGGACTGTCTTGCAGGTCAGCCTTAGCAATTCTACTCTTAGCAGCTAAAGGTGAGACAAGGACAAATGTGTTGTGTTGTAAGCAGAGTCCCTCAAGGCAATGTTTCGAGTCCTAGTATATTCCTCATATATGTTAATGATATGGTGAATGGAATAGAGAACAACATTCCTTTCTATGCTGACAAATCCAATTTGTTTGGATCCACATATTCACAAAGCCTACAATGTGACTTCCTTAAAACCCAAACAAGGGCTCAAGATTGGCAACTTGAGATCAACACATGAAAGTGCATTGTCCTTCTCTTTGGTAACAATGACCCCTGTCACCAGTACAAAATTTCTGATCCCAATTCAATAATAAAACCCAGTTCTTAGAGAAGTCCCAAAGAAAGAAATCTAGGAGTGCTGTTAGATGGACAGCTAAAGTTCACCAGCAACAAGCAGTAACAAGAAGGCACTTGAGCCTTTATCAAGCTGAAATCACCTATGGCTACATCCTTCAAGTCCAGACTTGGCTGGGAATGCAATAACAAGTCATGGAAATATGAGTGGGACTGTCTGTACTATTGAACTACCCACTGATGCCAACTTTGTCATAAGAGTGTCTTGCTAGGAGGCTGATACCACTTCTCATACCCAACCATCTTGCATACTCTATCTGAAGTTACTGTTGTATGGTAGTGTCAACTTTACACCACTCAAGAATGATCATCATAGGTCATACCTACCTTGTGTTCAACATTACCAAAGAAACTTAAATTGTACCTTTCCAGCAGACCTCTGTTATGGTCTGTCACTGGGCCATAACATAGTGACAATATTTCATCATGTTTGACATGGAGCAGATTTAATATGGACCTAAATCTTGCTCCAAAGTGGAATTTAGGTAATTATGGAAACAATCTAGATTAAGGGCTTCTATTAATCTTGAAAGGCAGTTGACTACTAACAGCTTCTATACCTATCCCTCCCCTCTCCAAAGGATGCTTCCTTTTCTTGACCTTTTATAAACTATGTTTTACAAAGGTCAAACCATGTAATATAGATCCTCTACTCAAATGAGCAGAGGAAAACTGTTTTGACTCTTATACCTTGGCTTAATCCTAATTTATATGGTTTTAAAGATCTATAAATTTATTTATTAGATTTAAGAAAAAAAAAACTTGATATGGCTGAAAATTCAACTGAAATAGCCTAACATCAAAGTCTAAGAAGAGTTTGAAAACTGACAGTTAACCCTTAAGTGGCAGGGGGAAAAAGGTTACACTAACTGCAAAGTTTGGTCTGCAAGACCCCACTTTTTAAAAATTAGAGAAAAATACTGTTGCACATTTATCTCAATTTTGCTTACAAAATATTCAGACATATCAGTTAGAAATGCTAGAACACAAAAATCATTCTGCTAGCTATTTGCATCTGGGGCAGAGGAACTTGGCATATTCCATACATACGTTTTATGCCTTTCAGGGGGTTTTAGGTCTTTGTGCCCATTGAGACTTGAAAAGTGTATAAAAAGATTACAGGCTCTTGTGTCTCTGTAATAAGTATCTGGCTTGTTTTTAGCATAACTCTGGATTGTCAGTTGTTACATAGGAGACCATATTCTAGCTATAAAAGATCTTTTCCAGCTCTAAAAACCAAAGAAAATTGGAATTACCTAAACAAATAAACTAAAAAGGGTTCAGTAAAAATGAAAATCTTTTCCTCTTGAATGTAAGACACTTAAATAAGTTGAAATAAAATTAATTATTCTCTAAGCTCATAAAAACTAAAGTTGATTTATCTGCTAAGCCCAAAAAAGTTACACAGGCTGCAGGGTAGGGCCTGCTTGACCCCACAGCCCTGCATTTATGTAGGCTACCTGTAAGTGATTTTGAGATGTTCTTTTGCCAAGGTTTAGTACTCAACTGGGTAAATATTTTGCTGTTCATATTATTGACTTACAAATAAAGTGAACATACCACTCAATGCCTTTTTTTATGCTCTTTTCAAATATAATAATCATGTTTGCTGCAAGTGAATTTTAAACCCACCCCTATATGTACCAATTCAGGGTATATATTTGCACATTACAGAGGGGGTAAAGTTTATTTCTGATAGAGGTAAGTTTAAACTTTACCCCCACCCTCCTAATGTTCAAATTTATACTCTGAATTGGCCTATATATAGAGGTTGGGGTAAAATTCTACTTGAGCTACTTTTGACTATCTTGGAAAGGGGTTAGGTTAGGAAAAAAAGTTTCAGGGATGGGTCTACAGGCTAAAGTATATCCCAGGAAAATATTTATGAGCACCTACCTCCACTCCTTCTCTACCTAGAGGATCCTGACCTTTAAAATCCATGTGAAACCTTGCAAAATGGATCTTCTGCTTTAATGAAGTACAACAAAATTGTTTTCAACTTCACAACTTTGCTCAATCCCAATTTATATGATTTAAAGATATGTAAATATATTTCCTAAATTTTGAAAAAAATACCATTGATATGGCTCAAAATTCTACTCAAATAACAGGAATTGCATTTTCAGAACTAAAGCCAGAGAAAAAGAAAATGATAACTGAAAGTTAAGGTAAAATTTTGTTTTGTCAAAATGTCTACCTGTTATGTAGGCAGATTTCAGGACCTTCTAGAGGGAAAAGAAGTGGAGGTAAGTACTTCAAAATACTTTAATGTGTAGACCCATCACTGAAAGTCTCATTCTCCTAACCTAACCCCTTTCCAAGAAAAGTAGCTAAAGTAGAATTTTACCTTCATTTGTGGCAAAAGTGATTATTATATTTAAAAAGAGCATAAAAAAAAGGCATCAAGTGGTATGTTCACTTTATTTGTAAGTCAATAATATGAACATCAAAGTATTTACACTCAACTGGTCCAAGGAATACACACAATATCATCCTCCTAGCATAACCTAATAGCACAAAATGGACAGAAAACTTAGATCCAACCCTGCCAGTTAAGGGTTTAAGCTACCATAGCCTAATATAAGGGTAGTTTTTTCACTCATCAATGTGCTAAGATCTTGCATCTTTTGTCAGAAAACACTTAAAAGTGAAATCTTTGAACAAAGATCTTACATCTTTGGTAGTTTTTGTGCAAATGTCTTTCATCATTCTACTCTGATCAGCAGTCTGAGAACAATGATGAGTAGATCATCAAAGTTCTCTCATCATTGTTCTATATGGCAGAACAGTGGCAGTCTTAACATTTTTTGCTAACATCAGTGAGCTGTAAGATCTTAGAACAAAGATGAGTTAAAAACAGTAATCATTACAGAAAGATGTAAGATCTTAGTGCTAAAAAACAGGCCTATATTTTCATCAAAATTTAGACCTGTTGGACATGTAGTACATTTTTGGAAGTTCATAGCCTATTATTGACTTACAAATAAAGTAAACATATCACTTGATGCCTTTTTTATGCTCTTTCCAAACATAATAGGCTAATCATTTTTGTCACAAACGAATTTTATCCCACCTCTATATATACCAATTTAGGGTATATATTTGCACATTAGGGGGGGTGGGGGTAAAGTTTAAACTTACCTCTCATTTAAATCAGAAATAAAATTTACCCCCACCTCCCCTAATGTGCAAATATATACTCTGAATTGGTATATATAGGAGTGGGAGTAAAATTCATTTCCAACAAATATGATTATTATATTTGGAAAGAGCATGAAAAAAGGCATCAAGTGGTAGCCTATGTTTACTTTATTTGTAAGTCAATAATAAGAACTACAAAAAATTTACCATACCTGCTTAGACTATCAAAAGTTAGACCTCTAGGCCTAATCTAGAATTGAATGACACTGGACAACCTCCATATTTGTCCATTAGGCTACTGGACAACTTCCTACAAAGGAGGCAAGTCTAGGTAGATTTGGAGCAGTTTATATTAAACTAGCGCTAACAGAGATTGCCCCAAATTTATAAAAATTCATCATAAAAATAATGTACACGTATATACTTGAAATCGTGACCAGTTGACATTTATATAGACTATTGTCTGAAGTTGCGTGCTTAAGGCAGTAATTTCCTCTGATTCTTCATCATCAATGGGTAAAAATTTGGCGATGTCAAATTGTTTTATGCCAGCCTTTCCGATAAAAGACCAAGTGATGTAAGAATCATCCATGCTAATGGGCCTTTGACATTGCTACGCAAGACATTAGACTACAGAGCGTATGCATATAGTATGTTTTGATTTAATTCAACTTTTACCACAAAATTTTCTCTTCAATATCCTCAGCCTTGGTAGTACTCGATACAGATTAAGCAGTTGCAGTAACAGTAGTAACAGTTACAGTTGTAGTAACAGTAGTAACAGTAACAGTTGTAGTAACAGTAGTAGATCAGAAATAGTAGTGGTATTTATTGTACTAGTTGTGGTAGCAATAGAAGCTGTGGTAGTTGTAGTTGCCTTAGCGTGCGAATATTACATTTTTGGGCAATCAATCACCCCCTAATCATTTCCTGAAAATTCCAAATTAATACACTCAGCCATCCCTGAGTTACACTCTTTTGACAACCTGTATGCATCTATCGTGTTTTGATTTAGTTCAACACTCTCCTCATATTTTCTGAAAGGCTTGCCTGAATGCTCTTCCACTTTTTGGACAGTAAAGGTGAATCATGTCAACCTCTCTCAATAACAAATACCACGTACAAACAATGAGCAAATTGCATAACTTGCAGCCCGTGTCACGAGTGCTGTGGAGGGGGCATGGGTGCCATATAGTGGGGGTAGGAGGGGGCGCCAGCCCCCTCCTGGCTGAATAATGTTCCCTTATTTTTATATTTATGTTTTGAGACTTCGATTATATAGCATTAAAAGGGCAAATTAGACCAGGTAAGCCCCCACCCTGGAATTCAGCTTATGGGCACCCATGGGGTCTTATTAAACAATTTTTTCATTCACATTAATCACAATCTGAGTAAAAACAAAATTAAAAAAAGTAGGCACATGTAAGAATCTGGCATAAAAGAATGTAAGGATCTTTTAAAGGTCAGGAGTACAAAGATTGAAACTCACGATCAAAATAGAGGCCGGGCAATAGAATAGAATTTAATGTCTCGGAACGGGCTTAAATGTAAAAGGCAGGGAGATAAGAATGTGGAGCCCCGTCCTGGCTGAATGATGCTGCCTTTTTTTTATATTTTTGTTTTGAGACTTCGATTATATAGCATTAAAAGTGCAAATTAGACCAGGTAAGCCCCCACCCTAGAATTCAGCTTATGGGCACCCATGGGGTCTTATTAAACAATTTTTTCATTCATATTAATCACAATCCGAGTAAAAACAAAATAAAAAAGTAGGCACACGTAAGAATCTGGCATAAAAGATTGTAAGGATCTTTTAAGGGTCATGCACCAATTCATTTAAGGAGTACAAAGATTGAAACTCACGATCAAAATAGAGGCTGGGCAACAGAATAAAATTCAATGTTTCGGAACTTGGGCTTAAGTATAAAAGGCAGGGAGATAAGAATGAGGATAGAAGAAACAAGCGAAAAATAATCGTCCCAAGTTTCTTGGGGATAGACCAAAGGATGGCATAGGCAAACAGAAAGTATCACTCTGGTTGGATATGGGCTGGAGTCACCAGATGATCGATGGGAATGAAATTATCTGTATCTCCATGGAGATAGGGTCTAGTCAGGGAGAGGGCAACAAGAAGAAAGATTAATACTATGAAGCCTACAGTGTCCTTCATAGTAAAGTAAGGGTGGAAGGGGACTTTGTCGAGATTAGCATTAATACCAAGAGGGTTATTAGAGACTCTCTGACGGAGGAATAAAAGATTGATTAGGGTCAGACCGGCAACTAACAACGGAAGGAAGATGTGAAATCTAAAAAATCGTGTTAGAGTAGGATTATCCACAGCAAACCCCCCTCACAGCCATTGCAACACATCATTTCTAGCGTGAGGTACTACTGAAACTAGATTTGTGGTCACAGTAGCCCCTTAAAAGGACATCTGACTCCATGGAAGGTCGTACCAAGAAAAGCAGCAGCTATGACAAGGAAATATAGGGTGATTCCCGTTATTCACGTCTCAAAGTAGTGGAAAGAGCAGTAGTTTATTCCTCGACCAATGTGGAACTAAATACCAATAAAGAAAAAAGGTGACCTGTTAGCGTGGATGGCTCACAGCAGCCAACCGTAATTGACGTCTCGACAAAAATGGGCAACTGTGGAAAAGGCTAAGTCAACTCTCGCCGTATAGTGTATCGCTAAAAAAAAGTCCAGTGACAATTTGAATTACGACGCAGAGACCTAAGAAGGATCCACAGTCTCACCAAATAGAAATATCGACCGGCACGGGTCTCAAACTATTTTGAGGATAGGTTGTGTCTTACATAAAGATAACATTGGAATTCTCAAAAGTTAGTAAGATATGAAACTATTGATCGGAGCGGATTCTTACTTCTATTTAAAAAAAATCAATAACTTGCAAGAGGACTAAAAATGTATGATGAATGCTAGAGGCTCGCATTCATCATGCAGAAAGATAAAAAAATTTAGAAAACTAGTAAATTTTCAACAACTTGAGGGCCTATAATAATTAACGTTTTCTGGCTTGACCTTGGACAGTCACAATTCAAGGTACTGTACTTAATAGTTGTTTAAAGAAGCTCTTTACTTTTCTTTAAAATACCATTTGTTGAAAAAGTTTTTAAATTAAGAATATAAAAATAACAGATTATTTTCAAGTCTAACTACTCAAAGAAAAACTTTTGTCGAGAATTTGGAAAATAATAAACCCAGGAAATGTTTGCAACAGAGAATATCAGAACAATGCTTTGTTCCAATCCAGTAGTTCTAACGAATTCTTTAAAAGTGTGAGATTCAAGATAGACTTACCGAATTCAAGCATATTAGCAATAGTTCGATTTTCTTTTTTTAATTCAGGTTCACTACAGTTCAGTATCTACAGGCCATGTTTGAAAATGAGAAGGGGTTAATCGTAGTGATGGGCAATTACTCAATATCGATATATCGGAGCAAATATCGATATCGAATATCAAGACGTAAATATCCATATCGAAAACGATATTTGAAAGTTTTTGACTATTTTTGTTTTTTTCTGCTATCTACCGGTGAACTTCCTGCGGAAGATTTCCAACATAGAAAGTTGTTTCGGAAATGTCTGAGAAGAAGAACAATGCTGTATTTAATCCATTGAATCAAACATGCTGATGCACAGAATACATACCTGTATCCATAAGTTGGCGTAGCCAGTTCTCAAACCCAAAATACGTTTGGTAAGGGTACCTCCGAAAAGCTTGTCTGTATAAAATGTCTTCTAGGTTTATAGGCTTTGTTCAGATCACACCTGTCACAATTGTCAAATATGTTGATCTGCCTTTCATGAAAATGTATATTTCCCTGGCAATCTTCTCCAAGTTGAGAGTAAAATAGAGGGAGATATGAATTTTGCTTTTCGGGCAGCTGAATCTGTATCAATAGATACAATTGCCGTGACAGTTCCTGTGATTCAGCCAAGACAGAATCAAGCTAGTTTGTGGGGAGTACATGGCGGAGTTTCAGTAGTCAATGCAATGCATGCTTCGCCAGCAGCCAAATCTATAAAGGCTCTACAGATTTTCAGTAGGAAGTCTTTAGTTAAAAAAAAACCTTTTCCTTTCATGGCGCGGAGGTCTCGTAATATGGGTCTCAGAAATATATATACGAGGTGATCTTGAAATTAATGTTCACGCCCGCCTCTGGTGTCCCTTATGAGAGTGTTTTCCAAGGCTAGTCAGTTAATCAAACAGTTCTTGGTAATAATCTGTAGTTAAGGAGCGAATCGGCCTAATAGTAACAGTAACTCTAAAAAATGGGATTTTGATAACAAGATATTCATCAAAATAATTGGCTTTTTGTGTTGATTCCAAATATGTAAAATTCAGTAAGTTTAATTTACCCGTCAAAAGCTACGAGCCTGAGAAAATGTGCATGATTTTCGAGAAAGGAGAGAAATACCCCCAAAAGTCAAGGGATCTTAAAGAAAAGCTCACCATCAGATTCAGCATATCATGGAATCTTATTGTAAAGGTTTCAACCTCCTAGCTGCAAAAATGTGGATTTTTTTTTGTTAGAAGAAAGATCACGGATGCGTATTTTTTTTCTCCAGGGTGATCGTATCAACAAATGGTTTGGGAAAGGGCTCGCTCGGACGAAAATTAAAAGTTATAGTTTCCCTTAAAACTGACCAAAAATATTGGAGGGTGATTAGCCCCCCTTCCATGCCCTTTTTTCCTGAAGTCATCAGATCAAAATTTTGAGATATTCATTTCATTCACCATTGTGGTAAAGCTTTCTAATTTAGTTAATTATTAATTTAGTAAAAATATATAAGACGTAAATATGAAGTTTGAAATACCACTTTTTATTAAGATAAGGAACATATCCTGCTAAGTTCTGTTTAAAGGGAAATTGAGAAATTACCACTTCCTAGCGATTACGTGGGAAGGTGTGGTTGATAAAAATGTATAAAAGATACATTTTATCGGAAGGAAAAATCTCATACTAACTTTATGCCGGACTGACCTCTGGTCCGTTGTTTTTAGAAATACCTTGGAACTTTGTTTTATCATTGTATGTTTCTAAATATCTATTTATATATTATTGTTGTTTTTGAGACTTGTGGTCTACTTGGGACAGCCAGTCCTAGTAGACAGAATATATCCGATTATATTATAGGTTAAATGAATAAAAGTATTGTATTTTAGACAACCTTTCTACGATCTACTTTTAGCTTCTCGAACATACCCAGTCGGTACGCCTCATTAGTTCGATCATAGCCTAAGGCACGCTACCAAAGTTTAATTACCTTAGGGCCAGAGTTTATCTCCCCTATAAAGGGAGAATAAAGGCATCTACAACTACAACCCCCAAATACAATAATTAACATTTCACAACAACTGGTGGTCGCTAGAAAAACTGGGTCGAGAAGGCTAGATAAAAATAGTAAATTGAAATAAAATGGCTTTACCAGAGGAAAAAATGACTTCCCTATCAACAGTACTTGAAATTGCAAAAATTATACCAGAATACGCGGGAAATTAAGATGTAGATGAGTTTATCGAAAAATTAAAAATTTTCGACGAACTAACTGAATCGTTTGAAGATAAGGTCAAAGAGCAATGCGTTGCAGCCAGATTAAAGGGAAGCGCCCTTAAACATTTTGAGGCAATTAAGGAAAAAGAGCCCAAGGACATCAGTACTCTGATTGAATCTTTTAAAACAAGATTCATTGAGACAAGCATCTCCGAGAGGCTAAGAACAGATGTAGTCACATTCGATACCTCAACTAGTATCAGGGAATATGCAGACAAAATTTGTAGATCCGTGTGTTTACAATTAGAGAAAGGCGGAAATGACGAGACAGTACAGAAAGTACAACTACATACTTTTACCCAAGGGATACCAAAAAAGTTATAAAGACTAATATTATCGCGAAAACCTGAAAATTTAGAGCAGGCTATAATACTAGTCGAAACAGAGGTAAAAATTGACGAGGCTATGAAAAAGTTTGACCAGATGTCAATAAATAACACAGAAGCCCAAGAAACAAAATATGAAAGGGGACAGAAAAGGGTGAACTTTGAGGAGCCGAATCGTGAACCAAAAAGGCGCGACGGAGGCCGAGGGTCGCCGTCTAAGGAGATAGCTGACAGATTCCACGACCTTGAGAGATTAGCAGCTAATAACTAAAGAAAATATGGGCACCCTCCCCCACCAAAGACAGATAGTTGGGGAACCAACAAGGACAGATCAAAAATATTTAAAAATAACCAGGAAACAAACAAACAATTTAAGAGAAAATTTTATTGCTATTATTGTAATAAACCAGTATGCAGCAGATTACTGGCATAGAATACGCAAAGAAGGCCAGACGTACAAGACAAGACACCAATTCAGAACGCAGGGGGACAGAAATTTAGGAAGACAGGGAACAAATAATACTTGGCAAACACCTAATAATATTCCTGAATTTAGGCCTAGAAGGCAAACGGTTAACAATACCCAGGGTCAAAGTAGCAGCGCTGAAGAAAACTGGGATAATCCCAGAAATTTTTAGCCAAACAGTGGGCATTTAAACGGAGAAACCAGCCTGTAAGGGTCGACAGAGCTGTTTCCTTACAAAGACCCCTATATAGTTTAGAATGTTGTGATACAAATGCAAATAATAATAATCTACCGATTCTGCGTTGTTTTAAAATTGAGTGTTTTCAAAATTTACCATGTTTACTAGACACAGGCGCATCTAAATCATTAATTCGAGAGGAAGTTTTTAATAGGTTTCCTCCTAGTGTCAAAAATCGAGTAAGCAGATGCCAAAATACCCTAACATCAGTGACTGGGCACAAGCTGACAATTTTGGGAGAATGTCCACTAAAATTTAGTGCAGGGGATAAAGAAATAACAGTAACAGTAATAATATGCAAGCAGCTACCATTTCCTTGTATTCTAGGAGTAGATGCCATCAGAAAATATGGGATTGTATGGGAACCCATATCCAATACAATCACAATAAACCAGGCAAATGAAAATAATAGGCAAATTTACGTAACAACAAATAAAGAAAGTGAAGATTAGAATTTTAACCTAAAAATAAGCGGAAAAATCACAATAGAAGGGGGAACGACAGCTCAAGTTCTAGCTACATTAAATGAACAAGAAGGAAAGGTTAAAACAATTGATGCCGTGATAGGGGGGTACACCATAAAAGAATACACAATGATTTTTGTGGAAAATCAAGTTATAAAAATTGAAAATGGTATAACATACTTGAAACTATCAAATCTAAGTAATGATAAAATAAAACTGAATCAGATAGAACTTGGATCAGTAGAAAAGATTTCAAATTCAGAAATAAAATCTCTAAACAGTCCAGAATTAAGCGTAAACTTAACTTCTAGCCACGAACATTTATCCTCATTAAAACGGCAACCACAAGAAGAGTATGGAATGGCGAAAACAGATTTTTTGCAACAATTTGATTTAAAACATTTACCGGAAAACGTAAAAACTAGGGTGGAAAAATATTCTTTGGGATTTCAAATGGACTTTTGCAAGACACAAAGCAGATTACGGATTAACTCACTTAATCACGCACAAGATATCAACAGAGGGCCCTCCAATCAAAAAGTCACCGTATAAAACACCTTATCATTTAAAGCCATGGCTAGATAGCCAAATAAAAGAAATGGAAGATCAGGGTATAATTATAGAATACAGTAGTGATTGGTGCTTTCCATTAGTAATAGTCAGAAAAAAATATAACACCTGGAGATTATGTATAGACTTTAGATCACTAAACGCCGTCACGGTTAAAGACGTGATGAAGCTACCAAGAATTGATTCGATTTTGGATTCCTTAGGGGGTTCAAAATATTACACTAGTTTTGATTTAATAGCAGGATATTGGCAAATCGCTTTAGATACAGAAACTAAGCATAAGGCTACAGTAATCTTAGACGATGGCAGAACGTTCACATTTCAACGTATGCCATTTGGCTTATCATTTAGTCCAAATTGTTTTAGTCGCCTAATGAATTTGGTGTTAAAAGATAACAAACCAGGAAGGAAAAAAGATACTTTGGGTTATTTAGATGATGTAATTCTGTTTAATGAAAACTTGGAATACCACTTGGTCGGACTAAGAAAAATACTGGAAAAGTTTGAAAAAGCAGGCTTAAAATTAAAACCAGAAAAGTTAAAAATAGTAGTACCAAAATTAGTATTTCTTGGACACCTGATAAACCAAGGTACTATTTCACCAACTCCAGAAAAATTTACAGTCAAAGAAAATTTACAGCCTCTTAAAGATCAAAAAAGCTGCAGATCAGTTTGTGGGTTATTAAGCTATTTCAGACGATATATTAAAAATTATGCCACAATAGCACAACCTTTGACTAACCTTTTGAAGAACACAGGTAAATTCGAATGTCCAGAGGACGCAAAACAAGCGCTAAATGAAATAAAAAGGCAATTATTACTGGCACCAATACTAAAACTACCAGATTTATCACAAGACATCTGTTTGCGAACAGATGCTTCGGGGTACGGTATAGGGGCCATATTATTAAACATTAATTCTGAAGGAGTAGAATCAATAGTTCAATGCGCCAGTAGGTCACTGACGGAAGCAGAAAAAAAATACTCGACAGTTGAAAGGGTGTGTTTAGCAGATTTAGTATTTACAGAATATTTTCGACAATTTTTACTTGGAAAAAAATTTATTTTACGAGTAGACCAAAAATCATTAGTTTGGCTACATACGATGCAAAATACTTCAGCCCGGCTGACACGGTGGATACTGCGTCTGCAAGCATATTCATATACTCTAATATATATAAAGGGCCCTACAAATATTTTACCAGACTATTTATCACGAAATCCAGATAAGAAAGAAAATGTGATAGCAACCATGCAGAACGAACTGAAAGGGGTAGAAATACTGTCTAATGAAAATATTTCAAAGCATCAAAATAAAGATGATTTTTGTTTAGCAATGAAATCCTTTTTATCAAAAGGAACGGAACTGCCAGAGCACTTTAAACATTTTTAAAAAGACTTAGATAATTTTGATCTGGACGAAAGTAAAAATCTTCTAGTAAGATACCATAGACCATCTTAAGAATATAGAAAAAATGACTTAAAAATTTTTCCAGTAATTCCAAAATCTTTATAAGGAGAAGTTTTACAGATGGCACATGCAACGATTGGCTGTCACATTGGAGAAGCAAAAACTATGGGGAGACTGAAGGGAAATTTTTATTTTCCAAAAATGTACTCAAAAGTAAAAGCTTTTATACAAAGCTGCCAAGAGTGTGCCAAACAAAAGTCGCCACCAAAGACCCCTAGGGCTGAATTAGGTCAATACCCCACCCCTTCAGGGGTAGGAGAAATAATGTCAATAGACATTTGGGGATCCGGGGGAAGTTTACCAGTTTCCAGGAACGGAAACAGGTGCGTACTAACCATAGTAGACCATTTTAATTCATATTTATACGCTTTTCCAATTAAAGATGAAAAGACAAAAACCATTGCGAAAATTTTGGTCAATCGCCTATTTTTGGAACACGGGATTTTCCCTAGAGTTTTACTTAGCGACAATGGGCCATGTTTTAGAGCCAAATTATTAGACGAAATTACAGAATATCTGGGGGTTAGACGATGGTTTACCTCGTCTTACCTGGCAGCAGCTAATGAAAAGGTTGAACGTAAGCATAGAGAATTAGCTTACATGCTGGGAATACATGCAAGAGAGGAAAATGAAAATTGGGATGAACATTTACCATTTGTAGTCTTTGCAATAAATACGGCTTTTTCACGTACCTTAAAAGAAACTCCATTTTTTTTGCAACACATAAGAGATCCCAGAATTTGTTTAGATGAAATACAAAATTACAGAATATGTTACAACCTAGACCAATATAAGCAGGAGATGGTAATGCGAATGAAAAAAGCTATGGAACAAGTTAAAGACAATCTGGAAGATGCGAAAACAGAAAAAAAAGACAAATATGACAGAACAAGCAAAAATAAAACGAGTTACTGTTTAGGAGATTTGGTTTATGTTTACAAAACAAATTAAGAAGGAACAAAAAAGTTAAAACCGAAATGGGAAGGACCCTAAAGGATTATAAAAATTCTACCAAATAACTTAACATATGTTCTAAAGCATCAGCATAAGGAAAAGGAAGAAATAGTGCACCATAATAGAATGAAAAAGGGATATTTTTCAAAACCGTGGAAAACAGAGCCTATACTTTCAGAAGAAGAAATAGAAGACACGATCTCACCAGTATATATCTGAAGACCATCTGAATTTTATGACCTTTTTAACGACAACAAAGGTTGGGAGAAGTGGAAGGAATATTTAGCCCAGTCTTGGCTGCAAACTTTCCACAACAAACAAGAAAAAAAAAAGAAAAGTTCAATATTCATCGGATTCTAGCGATGAAAGCGACAGAGAAGAGCCTCAAACACAACCTACTGGTTTAAGACATAATAAACCAGAGGTTAAATCCAAAGAGGAAGAAAAATTGGAAGAAACCAAAGAATTATCTGATTTTCATACACTAGACTCACCTACTGTCGTAGCGCAAAAATGGCTTTTGGAACAAACGCCATCTACCAGACGCGAGCTAACAGAATGCGACACCGAAAATTCTTCTACAGAAATCGATATAGCTAAACCTGGGCCATCGTCAAGAAAACCTTCTTTGAGAGAAACATTATGGAGAACAGTAAAGAAACCAAAGGGGCAGCAAGAAGTTCCTTTGTCAGCAGCACAAGTCGCTAAAACACTTATGAAAAAGGCCAAACATCAAGAGAAACAAAGATTAAAGATATTTGACGAGGCAACAAAACAGCCCTCGGACTCAGAGCCTTGTAAGCCACACTATAGAAACAACGGAAAAACTTGCAAATATTATAAGGAAGAAAAGCAAAAATTTGGAGTCCAGAACTCGGACCAGGAAACGGAGAAAAGCAGAACAAGCGCAGCCCCCAGCAGATTAATATTTGAATAAAAAGAATTAATAATAAAAAAAATATTAAATAAAAATCAAACGAGCATAAAAGCCCCTAAAG
>JAQQPU010003565.1:44834-58086 GCA_029168905.1 Artemia sp. Kazakhstan ARC1039 | reverse complement strand
TTAATGTCGCTCCTTATTTTCAGTTTAAAAAACTTGTTTTTTTTATTAAATTTCTGATCGTTTTTTAGTTAATGCAGCTTTTATTTTAAAATGCAAAATTCCACATTTTTGCTGATAGGAGTTTGAAGCTTCTTTAATAATGTTCTTTGCTAAGCTGAATCTGATGGTGTGATTTTCGTTAAAGTTAATTTAAAAAATGTGCAATTAAAACAAGGTTTTATTGTTTAAAAAAAATTGAGTTGTGAGAAAGTCAAACTTTAGCGTAAAGAGCGAGGCGTTGAGGAGGAGACAGCCCCTTTCATATACGGAATAATTTCTGTTCGTTTTAAGTTTTAACGTCGTTCCTTACTTTCAATTAAAAACTTGTTTTTTTATTTATTTCATTTGTGAACGTTTTTGAATTAATGCAGGTTTTGATTTTGGCTCACCGTGCATAAATAATTAAAACAAAATTTGCATATTAATTTTACTTTTATTTGGTAAAATGGCTTTCTCGAAATTTGTTGAATTTTATTTACGAACGTTTTTATTAGTAATAAATATACGTAACTTACGAATTAAATTACGTAACGAACTTCTATATTCATATGTTTTTAATACGTATATTAGGGGGTTTGCCCCCTAGTCAATACCTTGCACTTTAAGCTTAAGTTCGAATTTTGTTCCAATTCTTTAAAAATGACCCCTTAATCACAAAGGCCGTTAATTAGAATAAATAGCTCTTATGAAAGTACTAAAAAATTTTTGGCTTGGCCCAATGTTAACATTGGGTAAAGCTCATAACTTTCAACCCTCCCCCTGGGGGCTTTGAGGGATTAAGTCATCCTAAAAGACATGGTTATAATATTTTCGACCATGTTGAACAAAATGGCTATCTCAAAATTTTTATCGGGTGACTTTGGGAAAAAAATGAGCGTGGGAGGGGGCCTAGTTGCCCTCCATTTTTTTGGTCACTTAAAAAGGGTACTAGAACTTTTAATTTCCGTTCCAATGAGCCCTCCCACGATATTCTAGGACCACTGGGTCGATACGATCACCCCTGGGAAGAAAAAAAAAACAAATAAACACGCATCCTTGATCTTTCTTCTGGCAAAAAATGGAAAATTCCACATTTTTATAGATAGGAGCTTGAAACCTTTACAGTAGGGTTCTCTGATACCCTGAATATGATGGTGTGATTTTCATTAAGGTTCTATAACTTTCAAGGGGTCTTTCTCCCTTTTTTCGAAAATCAGCCAAATTTTCTCAGGCGCCTAACTTTTGATGGGTAAGATTAAACTTGATGAAACTTATATATTTGAAATCAGAATTAAAATCTGATTCTTTTGATGTATCTATTGGTATCAAAATTCCGTTTTTTAGAGTTTCGGTTACCATTGAGCCGGGTCGTTCCTTACTTACAGTTCGTTACCACGAACTGTTTGATATAAAGAACGCAGATAAATCTGAAAAATCCTGGGGCGATATTTATTTCTTAAGTAATGAGAAAAGGCACGCGACCACTTCAATAGCTGTTCATTCAGATTATACTTTAAACATTTTCAACGATTTTAGAATGCATTTTGTGTTAATTAGAATATCAAACATGCAAATTTTGACCTTTTACTAATTCCTCGTGACCTAGTACAAAAAACATTTTTTCTACAACGTTGTTTCGCCTTTACTCATACTTTTTAGCTCTGCTCGCTGGCTGTCGTTCTGCTTCCCAAGGAACACCCCGAGTTGCAACCATAGTCATGTTTGGTCCCAAATTTGTCCAATATGGGTTTTCAATCTCTACAGAAGCATTGGTCAAGCACCATTCTTCAACACAGCTAATCTATTACTATTATAATTGCTGTCATTAATATGAGCTTATGCAGGAAAATGAATCGACGCTAATTTCACATAAACCAATTGCCTCCTAACAGAAAAAGAGTAATAATAACATGGTACCAAGTCCCACTCGGCTATTGGTGTCCCCTTGGGCGTTATATTCTGATATAAAGCTTGCCTGTCTCTTTTCTTCTTTGTAGAAGAGCATAGAGCTAAGGTGTCGTTTGTTGCTAGTATGGAAGGAGCTGTCATAAATACTTTGGAAGGGGCTCATTTGATAGAAAATAGAAAGTTCTAATGGTTTTTTAATAGTCAAAAGTTAATAGAGGGCAATAGGCCCTCCTTCCACGCCCTTTTTTTCTAAAGACAGCCAATTAAAATTTTCAAATAACCATTTTTTCAGCATAGTTGAAAGGTCTAATAATTATGTCTCTGGTGATGACAACCCTCCGCCGCAGTTGGGGAAAGGGTTGTAAGTTTCGTAATTCACCTATAGTTTACTTGTAGTGTCTGCTATTAAAAAATGGGGCAAGTTTGACCCTGTTTGTTTAAAAACGGTGAGGCTATTAAGATAAAACTTTCAGAAAATGTCGAAAGGAGTGTTGAACTAAACCAAAACACACTTTGTATATACAGGCTGCTGAAAGAGCGTATCTCAGGGTCGGTGTTGGGTATTAAGCTGGAATTTTCAGGGAATGACGACGGGGGTGATTAACTGACGAAAAGGCAAAAAAATACACGCCAACACTACTACTGCTACTACTGTTCTGTTACTGCTACCAATACAGCTACTATTTTTACTGTGACTACAACCAAGGCTAGGGGTATTAAGCAGAAAATTTCAGGAAATGCTGAGAGGGAGCTCGGCTGAATCCAAACATACCGTGCGCATACAGGTTGCCAAAAGGACGTATTAGCAACAAAGCCGATCCTAGGGTTGGTGATGCCCGGCAATCATTTATTGCAGCTCCGTCCTCTCGACTTAAATACAAGCTAAAAAAGCCGAGGCAAAGCGAAAAATGTGATCAATGTGTGCAGCCTCCTAGCCACGGCGCTCGGGACACTCCCCCCCCCCTTTGAACAGCTCTGATTAGCATTATCTTAGGAAAAGGATTGAGTCACTACTGTTACTAATACTGCTACTACTACTACTAATACTACTGCTGCTCCTATTACTACTACCACTACTACTATTATTACTACTAGGGCTAAGGTTATTTAGGTGAAAATTTCAGGGAATATTTAGAGAGAAGTTGAACTAAAGCAAAGCGACAAATTTGATCAATGTGGGCAACCTCCTAGCTACGGCGCTCGGGGAATCTGCCCCCTCCCTTTTAACGGCTCTGATTAGTATTATCTTAGGAAAAGAACTGAGTTACTACTGTTTACCATTACTACTACTGCTACTGCTGCTACTACTGCTATTACTGTTGCTACTACTACTACTACTATTACTACTACTACTACTACTATTACTACTACTACTGTTACTGCTATTACTATTACTGCTACTACTACTACTGCTACTATTACTGCTACTACGGCTAAGGCTGTTTAGGTGAAAATTTCATTTAATATTTAGAGAGAAGTTGAACTAAATCAAAACACACTATATGCATGCATATTGTCAAAAAGGCGTATCAGTAATATGTTAGGAGTGGCTTATAGTATTAAGTAAAACCTTACGTAGCATGGTGTGGGGGATGTTGAACTAATCAAAAGGCAATAGGTGTGGGCTACTGCTACTGCTTCAACTGCTACTACTACTGCTATTACGATTTCTACTGCTACTACCAGAGTCTTTCTTAGAGTTGGTGGTGCCTGGGAAAAATTAATCACAGCACCCTACTCTCGACTCAAATATTAGCAAAAAAGCCAAATCGAAGGGAAAATTTTTGAACAAAATGGGCAACCCCTCTACCATGGCACCCCTCCCAGCCATGCCACCTGGAGCAGCTGTCCGGTTGTCCTCCGACCATTTGGAAGTCTCCGAATGCCCACTACTACTACTACTAAATCCAAGAGTATTAAGGTGGACATTTCAGAGAACGTTGAGCAGATGTTGAACTAAATCAAACCACTCGTGTTCATTTTGGTTGTCAAAAGTATGTATTATCAATTTTCCAGAAAAGGCATAGGGTATCAAGTTGAAACATTCAAAGCATGTTAGAGGATGTTGAAAAAAAAGACGCTATGTGTATACTGCTACTACTGCTGCTACTAATACTGCTACTACTACTGAGGCCAAGGGTATTAAGGTGAAACTTTCATGAATTACTTTTAGGGGGACATTTGACTAAATAGAAACACATCATGTGCACGTAGGTTGTCAAAAGGTTGTAGCAGCGATATCCTAGGAAGACTTAGATTTTTAAGTTGAAACTTTTAGAATAAGTTAAGGGGGATATTGAACTAACTATAAGCACTATGTGCCAGTGGCGGATCCAGGATTTTTTAGGGAGGGGGGGGGGGGTGCAAAATAAGTTGATCTGATAAACTCGCGTTAGGAGCAAGTTTAATTAACGCAAACTTGCGTTAAATAAGCATATGACACTACTTCAGACTATGTTAAGGGGGGTGCGCACCCCATCGCCCTCCCATGGATCCGCCACTGCTATGTGCATGCTACTATGACTACTGCTTCTTCTACTACGATTGCTGGTGCTACTGAGGATAGCGGTATTAAGGTGAAATTTTCACGGAACGTTTCGGGGGAGTTTGAACGAAATCAAAACACACTATGTGCATGTTGGTTGTCAAAAGGGCATGTCAGTGACATTTCAGGAATGGGTTAGAATAATAATCTGAAACTTTCAGAGCAAGTTGATGGGGATGTTGAACTAACCAAAAGGCACTATTTGCATACTACTACTATTTCTACTGCTGCTACTAATACCACAACTAAGGCTAAAGGCATTAAGGAGACGCTTTCAGGAAATGTTGAGGGGGATGTTGAACTAAATAAAAATATATTATGTTAAACTAAACTAAACACACAATCAAAATACTTTAAGTGCATTCAGTTTGTCAAAATGGTATAGGCGGGATATTTTATGACTTGAATAGGGTATAAAGTAGAATTTTTAGGGGAAGTCTATGTTGCTATAAAAATAAATCAAAAGGTACTATGTGCATGATGGGTGTCGAAAGGACGAATCAGCAATATATTAGAACAACTAAGGTTAATAATTCGGAACTCTCGGGGCTAATACTATAAATACTACTGCTACTACTTTTAAATTAAATCAAAAGGGGTTAAGCGGATCCAGGTTTTCGAAATGCCATAGATACAATGTCTCAGGAATAGAATTGGATATTAAGTTTTACTTTTCAGGGAAAGTTGAAAGAAGTGTAAAGCTAAATAAAAAGGTATTATGTGTATCCAGATTGTCAAAAAGACGAATATGCAGTATATCAAGAACAGTTAGGAGTGTAACGTTGGAAATCTCAGATCCTATTATTGGGAATGTTGAACTAAATCAAAAGATACTCTGTCCATCCAAGTTTGTCATAAGGGTTTATTTGCGATATTTTAGGAATGGATGAAGGTATTAAATATAGACTTTCAGGGCATGTTGAGGGTATAACTGAAAATAAATATTAAAAGGATGTAACTTCAATGTCTCTGAAATGGCTAAGGGTAATAAAGTGGAAATTTCAGGGGATGATAGGGAGTATTTTAAATAAAATCAAAGTGCACTAAATGCATGCAGGTTGTGGAAAGAGTGCATCAGCATTATGATCAGCAAAGCCAGGGCGCATCATTAAATAGCATCAGAGTAAGTAAAAGTATGTTTATTTACCGAAAAAATTTCCCGTCGGTTCAAATTCGGACAATTTCTAGTAAAAGTTACAAATTACGCTTTAGTTGCAAAAGTACCCTTTATATTACACAAGCGCACTAATAAAAATAGCGAGGCCAGGAGGCTATATTTTTTAAAGAAACCTTGAGACGTGAGGACTACGTCCAGTACTCTGAAAAACCAGTACGTCTAGAAAAAGCATTGAAGTCCTGTAATTACGTACTAAAATGATTAAGTGTAGTTTATTCTATGGGATTATTAATCAGCTTATACATAATTTGTTCTAGTACTATGAGCATATACTTAAATATTCTTTGGCATACTTGATACACAGGAAGTTCGTTATCTTCTCTTTGTCCTTGGGAAAATGACCTCTTCTAGTGGACATCAAAAGAGTTAGTTGGCAGCAAAGTATAATCACCTACGGAACAAGTACTGACAAAACTCTCCAAAAGTGACCCCGCGTACTTCAGCGCCTCTAGACACAAAGTGATGTACTACTTAATCGCTCCGAGCCAAAGTACTTTGCTACGAGCCAATAAATTATGCTAGAGCGTGATTCAGGCGACGAGTGACCGGGAAAGTTTTATTGAATTGTGTAACTACGGTATTTAGTTGCCAGGTTTGCATAGGTATGGAATCGTCTCCGGAGACGCGGACAAAGGGTCACTTTTTTGTGTGGAGAGGATAGGTTTTGTCAGTACTTGTTCCGTAGGTGATTATAATTTGGTTGGCAGCAAAGTATAATCACCTACGGAACAAGTACTGACAAAAACTATCCTCTCCACACAAAAAAAGTGACCCTTTGTATACCTATGCGAACCTGGCAACTAAAAACCGTAGTTACACAATTCATCCCGGTCACTCGTCGCCTGAATCACGCTCTAGCATAATTATTGGCCGGAGCAAAATACTTTGGCTCGGAGCGATTAAGTAGTACAACATTTTGCGTCTAGAGGCGCTGAGGTACGCGGGGTTACTTTTGGAGAGTTTTGTCAGTACTTGTTCCGTAGGTGATTATACTTTGGTTGGCAGTAACGCATGTGTAGCTAGTAAAAATTCAAATTGTGAAACCGTGCCTTGATATGGATAAAGCCACCACTGTTATCTTTGACACGCCGATTCCTGAAGAAGAGCTGCACGCCAAATACAAAAGGCAGAACAATGGAAATACGGAAGTTTATTATGGATTACTTTTGGCTGTTTTATCTTGCATATTTATAGGTATGGTTTGGTCTTATTATTTGAGATGGATTTATTAATTAGGCTAGCCTAGAAAAGGTCACATAACTTAGTAGAACCAAAAAAAATGAGTTTTAAAAAAAATTTAAGGATAATACAGACTATCTAGAATATGCAACCATCTAAAGAAGTGCCAAAATGGTGCAAATGTGCTCATTTAGCAGTACTAGCCTAGGGTAATACCCCAGTAGGCTACTCAAAAAGTGCCTAGTATTGGCCAAGTGTTATAAGTTAATGTTAAAAGCCCACAGACACAAACACATTAAGGTAGGTTTTTCAATTTACAGAATAAATTTCAGTTCACATATTAATCTGTTGTAAATTTTCCTTACCACCCCTCCCCCTAATGGCCCAATAGGCTTCTTTTGGAAGACCACTTTTCTTCAGCATTATAGAAAAATAGAGACATGTTTTTGGACCACCCCTATTTTACTACAGCATGATGCAATTAAAGTGTAGTAATAAAATGCCCATTCTTTTGCACTAAGATCTTACATCTTTCTGCAAAGATTTCCTTTCTTTTAACTCATCTTTGTTCTAAGATCTTACAGCTCACTGATGGTAGCAAAAAGTGTGAAAGACGCCATCTTTCTACCATATAAAACAATGATGAGAGAACTGATGATATACTCATCATTACTCTTAGACTGCTGATCAGCACGGAATGATGAAAGACGTTTGAAAAAGAACACTATAAGATGTTTTGCCTTTCATATGCCTTGTTTATGGTCAAGTCAATAAAGTAATAATTTCAAGTGTTTAATCTTGAATAACTTTAATAATAACCAGTTGATACATAGCTTAGATTTTTAGCTATTTATTGATAT
Organism: Artemia sp. Kazakhstan ARC1039; assembly: GCA_029168905.1. NCBI lineage: Eukaryota > Metazoa > Arthropoda > Branchiopoda > Anostraca > Artemiidae > Artemia > Artemia sp. Kazakhstan ARC1039. Next base: position 50,399 of record JAQQPU010003565.1, on the reverse strand, counting down.
ATACAATTCTTCTTAATTTGTCTTTGGTAACAAGATGTTAGGGTTTTAGTTTTACCTAATTTTGCTCAATTGCATACTATTTTTATCCTGTATACACTGGGTAAAGGTCTAGACTAGAGGCTATTGAGAAGGAAACATGTTAAAAAGATTTGTACTTTGTAATATACAGAATATTTATAGCTAACACATTTTGACTACAGCTCTACTATACTTTACCCCAAAAACCAACAAAAATTTCTTTTTCTTTTCTTTCCTTTTTGTTTAGCACTGAGGAAAACTCTTCTTTGTGGTTCACCACTGGCTGACAAAATCCTTGGTTTTTCACCCTTTTTGATTTTATTTTTCATTTTGTTATTTTCTTTTGTCTCTGAGTTTCATTTGTCATGTATAGCCAGTGTGGTCTTAGAATATATTTGAGTATAGCCACCAAATATATGATTGTTTTGGCATTTTCTTGAAGGAAAGTATATTTTTTCCTCTTTTTTCTTGTTCATTCAGGGCCTCTTGGCTCTAGGACTAAATTTATAAGTTTCAAGTCATTAAAAAAGGTTTTTGGGCCCTGTTCCAGGAAAAACCAATATTTTGCTTTCTATTTTACCTTGCACATTGTGTTTAGCCAAAGGTCTGAAGTATTTAAGTTTTGAGCCTGTGAGGAAAAAAGGCTTATTGTCCTTTTGAGCCCTATTTTTGGATGACAATGCCCCCAAACTAATTTTTCTATGTTAGGTTCCTTTTGGTCCTGAGACTACCAGCTGTAAGTTTTAAACTGACCAGGCGCAACTAGGTATACAGCCCATTTCCAGGAATGCTAACACACTCCACCTCCAATTGTCAAGGTCAGGGGTCACTACATTAAAAGTAGTGATTTAAGTGAATTTAAAGGCTGTTGAAGAAATAATTGTTTTCTAAATATGAGTTTTAACAATTAATTTAATAGGATGCATAGTTGATAGATTCAATTAGTATTAAATCATTAAATTTGGTATTTTATTTTGATTGAGCTGTGTTAAGGAAGGAGTTGAGTGTTAAGTTAGTTGTAGCAGAGTACTTGATGTTGATGTTGTGTTTTTTTTGTGGATTTGAATGGTTATCCCTCTTCCATATCATGCTGTGGCATTTGGAGAGGATATATTCATATTAATTTTTTTGCTAATAATTGATGTTAAAATAAACAACTATTTAAAAAAACTCAAAAAAAAATTTCCTCAGCATGACTAATGATCCTTGAAAGTTTCAAGCTATTCAGACATAAATGGTCTTTTTTGGGCCACAATTTTGAAAGGACTGTGCCCAAATACATTTTTTTTTTTTTGAAAATGGGTTTTACTTGGCCTGGAATTTATGATCTCAAGTTTCAGTTTGTCCAAGAAAATTTATTTATCTTTTTAGCACACCCTTTTGTGCAAACTGGTATAAGTTTCTTTCAAATACTTTTTTTTGTAAATTAGTGTCTCTTGACCCAAGGGCTTTCAGATATAAAAGTCAATCCAATCAAACAAAAGATTTTTCATACCTATGTTTTTAGGAACCCATGCCCCTAACCTAAATTGTTTTTTGTGCATGAGAGTTCTCTTGGCCCAGGAACTTATGAGTGCATGTTTCAAGCCATTCAGAGAACATAAGGACTAGGTGTGTAAGTTTTGAACTGATCAGGAAAAAGTTATTCCCCTTTTTAGGTCCATTTTTGGACAAATTGTGTCCCAAATTAGTTAATTATTTTTTACATTATTTTCCCCTTGGTCAAGAGACTTATGGCAGTAACTTTCGAATAGATCAGGGACAATAAACTTTTTGGTCAATTTCAAGGCCTATTAACACCCTACTCACTCCAAAAATTTTGTACAACAATAAAAATTTCAAGGATATGAAGAATCTAAAGTATGTTTGAATGTTTTCAGAAATTTTTGTGCATGATAAATTATAAATGTTCTCAAGATGCCTGTTTTTACTTTGAGCAGTTGAAAAATTTTTGAAAGTAAACTAATCATCTCTTAAAAGAATGTTCCTAATAAAGTGTAACCCAGTTTTACCATGCAGGTCCTAGCAGGTGTTAAGACCACAATTCACCAGTTTTCTTCTGTCTTTTTTGCATGAAATTCCCTCTCCCCCCTAAAAAAGCAACAAAATTCTGTGTAAGCTATATACCTGCTATGTATCCCTGTCATACCTGCATCAGTAGCTGCAATCTAAATAGAAAAACAAGGAGCAGTCAAAAGTGACTTGTTCATATTAACCTGTTTAATTAAAAAAAAAATAAAAAAAAATCATTTTGAAGAAGACCATCTATTGAGACGAATTTTCCACTAATTTTGGAATAAGAACCTTAATTCAATTTCAACTGAAAAATAGATTGTAATGGTTGTAGTATTTTCTAAAATAAATTTTGAGTCTGAATGACATAAAACCAAAAAGGAAAAGTAAACCATTGAAATTGCAATTGTGGAAAACTACTACTACTAACAACTCATCACAGCGCTTAGCCTCCTGAGACCAACATAACTATGCACGTTTCTCCTCCCTCTCAAGCTATATAAAGTTATTAAAAGCCATAACCTGAGGTTTACCCTCCCCAACCGTGAAGACAAGGTAGCCTAAATTGTATTTTTGTATGTTTAACAGAAATGTATTTCCTCCCCCCCCCCCTAGTGATTATAGAAAATCAAAAGAGGACTTTATTAAGTGGAAATGAAAACATCTAGTGCTTTTTTTCTGTCACAGAATAATGATTTTGGCTCAAACTGTCAGCAAGTGAACAATACTGAGATAGCCATTGACTTTTTGAGGCTGAAAACCCTTAAGCAGATATCAACAATACCCGTCTCCCCTTCCCTGCCCCATAATAAAATTTAATATTCTTGTACTAGATACCATTGATTATGTATGATCTATAAAATTGATGTTTGCGCTCTTCTAACACTAAGGATAGTGTGTCTGCATTATTACAAACAAATCTCTTGTCCACTCCTGGTTAAAAACAATTTTTAATTTGTTTAGGTTTTGTGTCTGTGATTTCTTTTGAGACTTCAAATTTCACTGTTGTGATATTAAACTGCATTTATTTTCATCATTTTTATTTTTGAATCTATAAATTCCTTTTAAAGTGATGTGACAATATTTTAGGAACTAGTTTCATCATCAAGAAGATAAGTTTGAAACGCTTGGGATTCAAAGGTCATACAAGAGCTGGCGCAGGAGGATATGGCTACCTAAAGGACTGGCTTTGGTGGTTAGGCATTTTATCAAGTATGTTAGCTAAATTATTCATGTATATTCTAGTTCATGTATGTTTTAAGTTTTGCTACTAATATATTACTAGTACAATAGATATGATAATACTACTTTACCACTTTATTGGGACTACTGTTGCTTGGACCATGTCTGGCAACAAGGGGAAGCAAGGTTTTCCATGTTGGATTGCTTTCCAAATATATATTGATGTGAAGAACCCCCCCCCCCTCCTTAGAAATTGACAATTGTGTTACCTAAAAGTTTTTTTTTCCTTGTGTAGTTGACCTCTAAACCCTGCAAGGAAAAATTATTCGATCCCCTCCTAAATGCCAGACCTGAGTGCAGCTTGGGTTTTGCTGCATGGTGCTTGTGCAGTTTTTTTTTCAAAACATCTTGCTCTGTCTGGAGAAAGCACCCCAGAAGCAGGTGAGCAGATGTACCACTCATCCTTCTCCTGAACTGAAATCATCATGCTTAAAAATATCAGTAAGAAATATAAATGTGATCATTTATAGGTTGTTGTAAAGAAAGCTTCTTAGGAGGAGGTATTGGCTGTATTACTCCCCCCCCCCTGAATGTTTATGCTTGTTGATGATAAGTAGAAGATAAACTAAAGTCATGGTTAATATGTTTCTTTTTTTTTGCAAAAGTAAGTATGATAAAGCAGATGGCTTTTAATTTCTGTAGGGCTAAAAATTCATCCTTGCTCCAAAGAGCATCAGATCAATTGAATGCAATAATTTAGTTTTATTTTGATGGCAATATTTTTTCTGACCAACTATTTATTTTGCGGCTTTTTTAATCCTTTATTGCTTGCGGCAGTTAGTTTCAGAGTATCTTTTAAAGCTTCAAAGTAACATTTGTCACCCAATTGAATCCCACCAAAATGTAAAAAGTACCTCTATAGGAAATTGGACTTTCAGTAATTTTAAAAGGAAGATAATCGGTAGTAGCCCTTGAAAAACTATATTTTGAGCCCCACCAGACAAGTCGCAGGCTAAAAGTAAAAGCAAAAATTAATGAGTAAAAAGCCAAGAATGAGTAAAAATTAAGTAAAATAATCTTCCAAGCATAAAACTACCATATCACTCAATAAATGAATGAAGCTCAAAATGAACAGAAATTACAATAAATAGCCGGGTTAAATCAAAACGAGCAAAAATTAACATGAGTAGGGCTGATAACCCCCATGCCTTCTCAAGACCAGAACACTATTTGTGCTTAACTAAAAAAACAAAACCAAAAACAATTGACTGTGGATTGTCAGTTTAATTGACAGATACTGATATTTGTTCCTTAAGGTTTTGATAATTTTTTTTTATGAAAGCAAGAAAGGCAAAAGTATTTCAACCGTATTTTGTTTTCAGTAAAGCACAAATTGTGTTCTGCTCTCGAGAAGGCATGGGGGTTTTCAACCTTGCTCAAGTTAATTTTTGCTTGTTTTGAGTTTGACTCTGCTATTTATTGTAATTTCTGTTTGTATTGACTTTAATTTATTTATTGATAGTGATTTGTGGTAGTTTTACGCTTGGAAGATTACTTTACTTAATTTTTGCTCATTCTTGGCTCAATGGAGTTCTTTACTTTTCTTGGAAACTTGTCTTGTGGAAAAAGTTTTTAAATTAATTTTTGTTTTTTTTATATACATAGTCTTTTTCATGTAAAATAATATTTTATATCTTTTCAGTTTTTTTCTATAAGAATCCATGGTATGGGTTGCTATTTGCATATTGGAGAAACTTTTTTAACAATTTTTAATCCGGACACAAACAATATAATTTTTAATTTAATTTTATAGCTTCTGAAGTTGACCTGAAAAATAAAAAGTTAATATAATTCCCAAAAGATTCTATCTATGCTCTTTGACAACCTGGATACACTTACACTCTTTTTATTTATTTAAATTGTAGGAGCAGAAGTAGTAACAATAGTATCCCCAAAAGTTTCAACGTAATACCCCCAGTTGTTCTTGATATATTGCTGAGGTGTCTTATTGGCAACCATAAGCACAATGCCTTTTGATTCATTTTAAAAAGCAACACTTAGTTTTAAAGCATAATGGGCCAACTGCATAATTGTGGGGGTTTGACATGCCTAATATCCCTAATGACATAGTTGCTGGACCATTCTACTATGCTGAACAAAATGGCTGTCTGAAAATATTGACTGGATGCGTTTGGAAAATGAATGGGCTTGAGAGAAGGGCTGCTTTCCCTCCAATATTTTGTTACTCTTAAAAAGGGCACCCGACACTCGGACTGTAATTGGAGTGCAAGGGGGAGGACTTCTTCCTTCATATATCTAGTAAAAACATTTTAAACAAGTGAAAACATTTAA
>JAQQPU010003565.1:29461-44007 GCA_029168905.1 Artemia sp. Kazakhstan ARC1039 | reverse complement strand
TTCTGATTACCAATCCAATGAGCCCCCCCCCCGCCGGAAATTTATACGATCACCCTTTCTATATGTACCTTATATGCCCCAATTTACAACCCTTGCTCTGACGGCTCTGGGGGCTTGTCATCTTCAAAGACATAATTTCCAGACCTTTCAATTACGTTGAACAAAATGGCTATTTTGTTCAACGTAATTTGTACGACCGCCCTTTCTATATGTACCTTATATGCCCCCAGGACAGAACTTACAACCCTTGCCCTGAGGGTTATCTCAAAATTTTGATTGGATGTGCTTAGGGAAATGGTGGGATGGGGAGGGGGGGGGGGTTAGCTACCCTTAAATCACTCTTGACTATTAAAAAGAGTACTAGCCTTTTCAATTTCCAATCGAATGAGCTCTTTTCGAAGTTTCTAAGGCAACAAATGGCCATCTCAAAATTTCTATCAGAGGCATCTTGGGAAAATACGAGGTATGTGTGGGGAGGGGGGCTATCCACCTCCCGATCACTCAGAATCTCAAAAAGGGCAGTAAAACTTCTGATTAGCAATCGAATGAATCCTCTCTAAAGTTTATACGATCATTCTTTCTATATATACCTTATATTCCCCCAGGACATAACTTACAACCCTTGCCCTGAGGGCTCTGGGCAAGGGGTTATCATCCTCTAAGATATATTTTCTGGGCCTTTCAGTTACGTCGAACAAAATGGCTATCTCAAAATTTTGATTGGATGTGTTTGGAAAAAAAGGTGGGCATGGAAGGTGGGTTTTTTACCCTCCAATCACTTTTGAATATTAAAAAGGGCCGTAGTCATTTCAATTTCCAATCGAATGAGCTCTTTTCGAAGTTCCTAAGACAACAAATTGCCACCTCAAAATTTCTATCCGATACATTTCGGGAAAATACGAGGTGTGGGTGGTGGGGTATCCAACCGTCGATAACTCTGATTCTGAAATAGGGCGCTAGAACTTCTGATTACCAATCCAATGGGCCCCCTCAGAAGTTTTTACGGTCACCCCTTTCTATATATACCTTATATGCCCCCAGGGTATAACTTGCAACCCTTGCCCCGAGGGCTGGGGGGGGGGGGTTGTCATCCTCAAATACATAATTTCTGGACCTTTCAGCTACGTTGAAGAAAATGACTATCTCAAAATTTTGGTTGGATGTGTTTGGGGTGGTAGTAGGTGTGGAAGGAGGGTTAGTTGCCCTTGGATCACTTTCGACTATTAAGAAAGGCACTAGCCCCTTCAAATTCCAATCGAATGAGCCCTTTTCGACGTTGCTATGACAACTCCTTCGATGCAAAGTGCCCTGGTCTAAACAAAAAAATATATTAATAATACATTGTGCCCACATCGCTCTTTGCTTAGGCAGCGCAATAGCGCTGCCTATGATAAGTTCCATAGATCTGAATATCTAAATCTCTGGCAGAAAACAGGAGTAGTTAAGTTTTTTTTTAAATTTCCGAGAAAGTAGGAAGTAGATGTCGGCTTTTGGTTTTCTGTCATTTATTCATATCTCTTATCGAAGCCATACAAGCTATGGCAAGATTATCCAATCAATTTCCAATTATCCAAGATTATCCAATCAATTATCCAAGATTATCCAATATTAAAAATACATTTTGCCCCCCCCCCCCTCCCTCTAATTTCTTGTGAATTGAAATCCCTAACCTAGCCCAGAATTTGTCAAGCCGCTAGAACTGGCTTAGTCCTGTTAGTCAGAAGACGCTTTTGAACCCTTACTAAGGGGACTGGAAGGCGAGTATGCAAGATGAGGGATTGCAAACCCCAGGTGGAGTGTTTTCGAACATAGAGATTGTGATAATATTCTTTTCATGCTTCTCAGCCTTTCCTCTCTAGAAATGCCACCCAAAGTGTCATTTTTTGGTGCCATATAGCACTTTATCATAGCGCTAAGTCCAATTTATATTAAAAAAAACACGTAGATAAAAGAATTAGCTTTCAAATGAGTCATTAAAAAACTCTGTGGTGTCCCAATGCTCCTCCAGCAGCAGAAAAAAAAGAATCAGTTCAAAGTAGCTTAAAATGTTACGTGCTTTAAAAAATAATCTGGAATTTCTATCGAAATGACTTCATTTATTTTATAGTGGGTATTGGTGAAGGTTTGAATTTTGGTGCCTATGCTTTAGCTCCAGCTTCATTGGTGACGCCGCTTGGTGCCCTAAGTGTTTTGGTGACGGCAGTTCTTGCTTCTAAAATCTTGCATGAGCGACTCAACCTACTTGGAAAGGTAAATATTTAACTCTTCTAATCAGGGATGTACAGTGCTGCCATTTCGCCTCCTTCCCCATAGATTAAAAAAAAAAAAATCTTTTTTCGGATTTTCATTGCAAAACAACTTACTCATATTCTCCTTGAATAAAAGCCCTCCTCCCCATTAGGTTTAAAAAATCCCCCCCCCCCCCCTTAAAACATTTTTGTGATCATCTTTGTTGGCATGCATGTATTGTTTCGGTGGGAAGTAAGAGAGCATAATTAAAAAAAAAAAAAAATGCGAAAGTTGTTGAATAAAGTGGGAAGCACATGAAAAATATTAGAAGAATCAATGTGCTGCTTGGCAAAGGGAAAGGTACTCCCCCCTCCCTCACCATAGACACATGCTCGCTTCTAATCCTTTTAATATGTCACCTTTTTACTTTTTATAAGCATTATGATTTCAGTCCCTTTTGACGCTTTTGTATACAGACTTTTAATTGTTCTCCCCCTCTAGGTTTTGAAAAATGCATTTTGCCCCCCTCCCCCTCCCTCCACATTTCCGTGATCATTTTTGTGGTCATGCACATATTGTTTCGGCGAGAAGTAAGAGAGCATAATTTAAAAAAATTCGAAAGTTGGTGAACAAGGTGGGAAGCACATGAAAGTATAGAAAAAATTAGTGTGCTGCTTGGCAAAGGGAAAGATACTTGCCTGCCTCCCCTTCGCCATAGACACATACTCGCTTCTAATCCTTTTAATATGTCACCTTTTTTAATATTATTATATAATAATAAACAATATTTTTTATAAGAAAATATTTCAGAAAGTAAATGAACTAGTTCAGTAAAAATATAGAAAACAAAATAAAGAGGAGAAATGCGCAATGGTTTTGCGCAAAGGCTAAGTGAGATTATCCATTCAACTTTTCCTATTCGTAAACTTAACCGGAAAACTATCGCTGTATGCCCCTGGATGTCACATAAAAACTTATACACTAATCTCAGCCGTGAAGCAAAGAAAAATGATTATTATACAAAAATTCTCAATTGCAAAGGAAACCTGAAAAAGATTTGATCCACTATTAATGATATACTCTCAAAAAAAAGAAAATCAAAGTCTATACCTATTCACCTTAAAGACACAAATGACAGATTAATTGACCCTTTACATGCACCTGACGCATTTAACAATTATTTTTCTAATGTTCCTCATACTGACTCCCGCTCGTCCTTACAGGCTGTACTCCCTTGCTTCAATTCTACATCCATGTTTTTTTCTGCCCAACTGATAGCAATGAGGTACTTCAAATCGTCTTTTCTCTCCCTACTAGTTTTACGCCTGACTGTCTTGGATTGAGTAATAAGCTCCTGAACACCATATCTGCTTTTGTTTACGAGCCCATCAAGCACGTTGCCAACCTAACTTTTAACTCGCGGAGTTTTCCCTGATTTACTAAAGTCATCCATTGTTATTCCAGTTCTTAAAAAGAAAGTTCTTAAAATCCAACTGAGATAGGTAATTATTGTCCAATCGAGAGAATTATCTTCAAACGTCTGTCTCCCTTTCTGTTTGGCAGTCAGCGCTCCGTTTCCTTGATTTCTTCTCACCAATATGGCTTTCGGCCGAAATTTTCAACTTCTCATGCTCTAATTGACGCCACACAGGCCATACGCTCACAACTCGACCTAAAAAAACTGTATTGGGCTTATTTTGGATTTCTCTAAGGCCTTTGACACGGTCGATCCTAGTATTTTAATTAAATAAAAAAAAACAAGTTTTTTTTTACTGAAAGAAAGGAGCGACATTAAAACTTAAAACGAACAGAAATTATTCCGTATATGAAAGGGGCTGTCCCCTCCTCAACGCCTCGCTCTTTACGCTAAAGTTTTTTTTATTGTTTTAAAAATTAAGTTGTGAGACAGAGTCAAAATTTAGCGTAAAGAGCGAGGCGTTGAGGAGGGGACAGCCCCTTTCATATACGGAATAATTTCTGTCCGTTTTAAGTTTTAATGTCGCTACTTACTATTATCTTACTCCTTACTATATCCTTACTATTATTTTTTTATTACGTATATCAGGGAGTTCGCCCCCTATTCAATACCTCGGTCTTTACGCTAAAGTTCGAATTTGGTTCGAATCACAAACCCCTGAACCACAAAGGCCGGTTTGTGAGAATAGATAGCTCTTTTGAAAGTACTAAAAACACTTTAGCGTAAAGAGCGAGCTATTGACTAGGGGGCGAACCTCCTCATATGCGTAATCATTTCTGTTCGTTTTTAGTTTTAATGTTGCTCCTTACTTTCAGTTGAAAAAACTTGTTTTTTATTTAATTTCTGATCGTTTTTTAAATAATGCTGGGAAATCTGGCGCCCCCTTCATAGAAATGTCCCTTCCCCCAAGGAAACATCCTCCATGGAAAGAATCCCCGTAACCCCTACTCCGACCCCCCCCCCCCCACACACACACACCAGAAAAAAAATTCCTCCTGAAAACGCCTGTATACTTCCCAATAACCAATACTAGCCTATATGTAAACAATGGGCAAAGTGTATAACTTACAGCCCTTCCCCTGGAAAGTGCGGGGGATTAAGTGATCCTCAAAGATATATTAATTAGATTTTCGACTATACTGAGCAAAATGGCTATCTCAAAATTTTCATTGACTGACTTCGGGAAAAAATGAGCGTGGGAGGCCCAGTTGCCCTGCAATTTTTTTGGTCACTTAAAAAGGGCACTAGAACTTTTAATTTCCTTTCAAATGAGCCCTCTCACGATATTCTAGGGCTACTGGATCGATACGATCACCTCTGGGAAAAAAAACAAACAAATATACACACATCCGTGATCTCTATTCTGGCAAAAAATACAAAATTCCACATTTTTGCAGATAGGAGCTTGAAACTTCTATAGTAGGGTTCTCTGATACACTGAATCTGATGGTGTGTTTTTCATTAAGGTTTCATGACTTTTAGGGGTTGTTTTCCCCTTTTTTCGACAATAAGGCAAATTTTCTCAGGCGCGTAACTTTTGATGGGTAAGACTAAACTTGATGTAACTTATATATTTGAAATAAGCATAAAAATCTAATTCTTTTTATCTATCTATTGGTTACAAAATTCCGTTTTTTAGAGTTTCGGTTACTATTGAGCTGGGTCGCTCCTTACTTACAGTTCGTTACCACGAACTGTTTGATAAGTAAATTAAATAGTTACGGTATTCGTGGTGTTCCCCTCTCTTGGTTTGACTCTTATCTATCTGGAAGGGTGCAGAGTGTGCACTTAGGTGGAGTATCCTCTGTGCCTTCAATAATATGACCATTAATAGCAAAAAAAGTCAAGTAGTATTATTCAGAACCCCCTACAACAAACACGTTATCCAAGTTGGATTAGTCGTAATCCAAGTTGGATTATCTAACCTGCTCTTGGTCTCAAGTACTCCTCCGACATCCTCCCACAAGTGGAGGTTGCCAAGTTTCTTGGTGTATTTATTGACTCATGCTTGTCATTCTCTAATCATATTTCTTACATCACAGGAATTATTTTTGAGACAAGTGGCTATGATTAACCGTGTGAATTATTTTCTTCCTCCTGACATCCTAGTTACCCTCTATTATTCCTTTATTTTTCCTTACTTTTCTTATTGCGGATCAGTTTGGGAAAATACAAACCGGTCCTTCATTAAGAAACTCAAATTTGCCCAAAACCATGCCATTAAAGCAGTTTTTCGGCTTCATCGTCTATATCCAACCCGTGATTTGTACTCAGATTTGGGTTAGCCCCACTAGATCAAATCATACAAAAACTAAACTTATCGCTTGCTTACTCTGCTTTCCACAATAATCTTCCTCTTCAACTATTAACCTATTATAATATTAATAATTTGGAAGCCCACTGTCTCCAATCATCCAGTAGAGCCTTTATAATCCCTAAATGTGTTTCTAGTGCTTCCCAGCAATCTCCCATTTACAAATCTATTATTCAATGGAACAAAATATCCTCCAGTGTTGAGCTAGCCACAAGTTTTTGCACGCTGTACAACAATGTAACAAAACTTGATAATATAATTTAGTCTTTTAACTTTTCACCAATTTGCTTCAATTACCCATGTTTTATTCTTCTATCTTTTTTTGGCGTCACTTTTTTTTCTTTTTTTTTTAGTCCTTAACAAGTTCTCTTCTAGGATCTTTATTGTTATTGATGTTTGTGTTATGTTTTTATTCGAATAAATTGAATTGAAATAAACACTGTGATAAAAAGGTCAAAATAGCATCGACTTCTATGTCATTTGCTAAATATTATCTTGTGGAATGCTGATGATTCTTAGCATTGTTTGCATATGATCTTTTCCGATAAATATGTCATTGATAACTCTGACTGAAGCTAATTTTTGCCATGTAATCGGTGGGACATCGGTTTCTTTTTCTAAGTGTTATTAATTGAAGTTAGTTGGAATTTGATTAAAATTATTAAGTAAATTGAATTATTAAATTACTTATTATATAATAAAATTAATTTTTTGTTAACTGTTAAATAAATTATTTAGGTAAATATAATTTTTTATTTATGTAAATATAATTTTTAATTATGTAAAATAATTATATACATATATTTATATAATTAATTTAAATGATTCACTAAATCAAATTATTAGTTTTAATTATCTAACTATATTTAATTAAAGCTAGTCCTGTAGCATGAAATGATGAATATAAAGAACAAGAAAAAAACGCTAGGTCTCCATGTTTTATGAAATTGAAATTCATGCATGCAAAATAACATAAGATAACATTAAAGAGAAAAAAAAGAGTGGCTACTGTCCTATATATCCCTCTTCTAAAGTATGCTCTAATTCCATTGCTTTATTTTTGTGACGCATTTTTGCGAGCCAGTCACGATGTCCCTTATCCCTAGGGAAAAATAGCCCCCCCCCACCCGCTATTTCAAGCCTGGCCCCATAATGCTGATTGGCCAATCTAAAGCCTTTTACAACTTGAATGGTTCTTTTGTGAGATATATTAATCCAATGGAAATAATGAAAAGTTTTAGTCCGACATTTTGATTGAGTAAACTATCAGTTTCTCTGTGGTAATAGTTTATGTCGAAGGGGAGATCTCAAGCCGAATAAAAAATATACCTGCAAATGACAAATACGTGTAGGAGGGGGTAAATGGTCACGGTTGGTGGAAAATGATGATTTAAAGGGAAAGAAAAAAAAACCGTAATTTAAAGGGGAGATCAAAGGGGAAAAGGGGAAAACGAATTGAAAGAGAAGGTTTCTACTAAAGCAACAAAGCTTGTCTGGCACCGTTAAGCAGTGACATGTACTGGTTTAAAAACATTGATTACTTTCTTGATAACTTGAACACATTGTAGTAAAAAAAGCATGTTTCTGTGGGTAGTGAGTTTCTGGGCCTGATTAAGATTAGAAATGCTTATTAGTAATGATACTAAGGACACAATCTGAACCTTAGAAGGACAATCATCTTGTTTTAAATCATACACGCGCTTCTGATAGGAACCTAGAATCTAGATAAAAATCACATATTTGAAATCAGCCGTCAAAAACATAGAAGCAAAAAAGGAAAATATTTCCATGGTAAAATAGAAATTATTCGAGTAAATGGATATGCAAGAAAGTAAGTATAGAACATAGAGATACATGTGTTTTATCATGTTGTATATGAAGATGCTGTTTTTGTCAAAAATTGTGTTCCATTTTAACATCATCGTTTTTACTAACAAAAGGCACTAGATAGGACGATTTTCTTTCAAATCAGCCCTCTCCCAGCGTTTTACGACCCCTGGTTTGGTACGAACACCCCTGGGAAAGCAACGGGGGTGCATCACTGCTTCCCATGCGAAAAGGTGATTTTCCTTTTTGCTCAAGATAGAGGACTGTAATTCTCCTGAACAGCAGAACGGGGCTATTACACCAAGACAATGGTACATTGTACCAGTGTCCTAGCTTATCTATGGAAGGTGGAAAGGAATTTTTTGGTGTTCGGTTCTTTAATTTAATTCTAATTTTATGGCGGGACGAACATATACATTCCGGGTTGAGACTCAAGCATCAAAGGCCCTTTTCCTCCACCCCCTCCTTTTAAAAAAGTGTATCAGACCACTGTGCAATGTAGCTACTGGGCTTACTTATGCAAATCTTGAAGGGGGAAGGTATTTCTTGGTTTCCGGTTTGAATTCCTCTGTTAATTTCTGGCCACAAGACACAAACATCTTTCTTCAACAAACGGTTTGGGAGATCTCCTCGGCCAGTTTAAATATGTTTTGGAGTTCAATTTGACTTGGCTTTTATATTGCTCTCTATACTTAGGTATTGGTGTATTAGCTACTGTTTTTTAACCAGCCAGCGAATTTTCTTGTTCATTAGTTTTATGTCTTCTAGATTGGATGTAGCCTCTGCATTTTGGGATCAACCGTAATCGTCCTGCATGCTCCAAAAGATGAAGATCCAGACACTATTTATAGCCTAGCTGAAAGACTTAAATCTTCCGGTGACTTTTTTTGCTGTTTTTACTTCTGTTTCACCCTTATCTAGTGACCATTAAGCTCACTCTCTCTCTCTCTATGTTTCTCTCCCTCCCTCTCTCTCTCTCTCTCTCTCTCTCTCTTTCTTTCCCCCAGTCTTTTTTCCCCCTCAGATTAGAAGCGAAAGTGAAAAGGATGAGGGTTTGCCCCCTCCTCAATACCCTGCTCTTTACGCTAAAGTTTGAATTTTTATTCCAATTATTTAAGAATGACTCCTGAAACACAATAGTGGTTTAATTAGAATGATAAGCTTTTCTAAAAGTTCTAAAAAAACTTTAGTGTAAAAAGTGACGTATTGAGGAAGGAGAAACCCCCTTATATACACCATAATTTCTGTTCGTTTTAAGTTTTAATGTTACTCCTTACTTTAAGTAAAAAAAAAATTCTTATATTTATTTTCTGATCACTTTTTAAAGAATGCCGGGAAATCCGGCTCCCCCTCCGTGGAAAATTCTCTTCCCCCGAGGAAAATTTCTCCCTCCCACGTAACCACCACCAGAAATTCCCCTCCCCCCAAAAAATATCTATATACTTCCTAATAACCAACACCATATGTAAACAATGGACAAAGTTCAGAACTTGCAGCCCTTCGCCAGGAGACTATGGGGGTTCATGCCATCCTCAAAGACTTAGTTATTAGATCTTTCGACTATGCTGAACAAAATAACTAATTGAAAGTTTTGGTCGGGCGACTTCGGGGAAAAAGGGGCGTGGGAGGGGGGCTAGCTGGCCTCCAATATTTTTGGTCACTTAAAAAGCGCATTAGTACTTTTGATTTTCGATCAAATGAGCCCTCTTCTGATCTTCTAAGATCACTGGTTCAATACGATTACCTTTGGGGAAACAAGCAAACCCCCCAAAAAACACGAATCCGTGATCTTTCATCTGGCAAAAATCCACATTTTTACAGATAGGAGCTTGGAACCTCTACAGTAGTGCTCTCTTATGTGCTGAATTTGATGGTGTGATTTTCATTAAGATCATTTGATGTTTTGGGAGTGTTTCCCCAGTTTTTGAAAATTGGCTTCATTTTCCCGGGCTCGTAACTTTTGATGGGTAACATTAAACTTGACGAATTTTATATATCTTGAATAAGTATCAAAATTCAATTCTTTTGATGTATATATTGTTATATAGACCCTTAGAGTTTCGGTTACTATTGAGCCGCATCGCTCCTTACATACAGTTCGTTGCCACGAACTGTTTGTAAACTTTTCACAAGACACATGTGTTATATTTCTTGTCGAAAGATACGTGTGTTATATTACTTTGTATATGAAGATGCAGTTTCTGTCCTCTCTATGATGTTTCAATGCCCCCTATCGGTGACAAAAAAGGAAGAAAAAAAGAAATGAGACACAACAGTGCTTTCCCTGCGAAAAAATGATGTTCCTTGTTGCTCAAGATGGGGGACTGTATTTTTCCTATATTGGGGTTTTTGCTATGATGATCAATGGTAGGCTATAGTTTTCATTTCGAGCTATCATTATTTTTTAGGGAATTCAGGCTGTTTTTTAAAATTTCCATTTGTTTTCCATTTCTTACCAAAAAGATTAACCGAAATAACAGTTACCATTCTTGAATTCTTGAATCAAATGGTAATTTTTCCTCATTTGACAGTTTCTTATAAAACGCGTTTTAGTTACCATAGATTCTAGCTGCTAGGGTTCATCCCTTACTAGGTGGTATTTGACGCCGCAACCATGATTTTTTTTTTATCCACTATATAAAGTTGTAAAAAAAAAAATGGCGGAGGAAAAAAAAGAACTTTAAAGAGAGACAAGTATAATTGCAAAAATGGTGGCCAAAAGAAAGAAGAAAAGCGGCTCTGCTTAAATGCAGAATTTTCTATAAAGACTAATAAACAAGAAAGACAATCAGTTCCAAATAATAAACACATAAACAAAGTAGGTTTACCGCAATAATCATGCGTAAGCACATCATTGTATATATTCAATAAAATGTAATTGCAGGTTAAAATAATACTAACAAAACCAAAATCAGAGAGATATATACATTTATTAAAAAAGAAAACAAACACTATTCGCCTTTCACCTGCCAAGAAGGCAATAAGCTTGAAAAGAGCAAGCGAGGTTATCACTCTGAGCTAATTAAAACCACATAATAGATCTGATTAATACCCAATTAAAATGAAAGTTCTAGATCAGTATGGTAACGTCATGTACGTGGGTGGCCTTCTGAATAAGGCCACCTCCCCCCCCCCTCTCGGACATGTAGGCGGAGACCAACGTGTCCCAGAGAGGCCTTTAAGAAGGCAATTTTCCCGAAGACGGAAATTGTTCAAAAGTTTTTTTTTTAATTGCCAATAATAATGTTATTTAACAATATATTAATAATTATTGTCCATGATATTTAAAAGCCATTGGTATTTTTGAAATGGTTCAAACAAACTGTTTATTTCCTTGGTTTGTCTTTATCAAAATCTCTATTCTCCTTCAATATTCAACCTTTTGAAAGGTTCAAACAAACTGTTTGAATAACGTTATTTTCTTGGTTTGTCTTTATCAAAATCTCAATTCTCCTTCAATATTCAGCGACTAATTGAGTTTTTTCGAAATGTGCTTTTATATTAATTAGCTTCTTGTACGATTTATTCGATTGAATCATCAGTCTAAACGCTATATCGGAAAAAATCACTAAATTTAGGGAAAATCACTAGTTTTAGAGCAAAAATCAGTATAAATCACTAGGGATGGCAACCCTGCCAACGACTATTTGAGGTTTATCGAAAAGGAAGTCAAACTCATGACTTCCGCTTAAAATGTTATCTAAGGAAATGGATATTTGTTCAAAGAATTATAAACGTGTCACGATAAATCGATAATAGATCTTTGTCTTTAATCAAAAGATAAAGAGCTATTTATTTTCAGCTATTTTATTGTCAGAAGTGTGGCCAGAACTTGATTCAGGGGGTATCCAGCTTATATAAACACCTTAGGGAAACTTTAAGGGAAAACCCGAAGATTTGATTGAAAAGTTCCTAAACACTAGTCAAAAAGCTGGTGAATGTAGCTGTTACACGAGGCTTGTTTTGAAAGAGATTCAATAACAAAGACAAGTTCGTGGTAACTCAGCTCAATAGTAGCCGAAACTCTTAAAAAAGGAATTTTGATAACAATTGATACATCAAAAGGACTCGCTTTTTATGCCCAATTCCAAACATGTAAAGCTTAAGTTTGCGATTCTGAGAAAATTTGCCAGATTTTTGAAAAAGGGCGAAAACATTCCCTCTAAAGTCAAGCGATCTTAATGAAAACCCCACAGTCAAGGTCCTATCTATAAAAATATGGAATTCGTATTTTTTGCCAAAAGAAAGAATATGGACGAATGTATATTTTTTATTTTTATTTTTTTTCAAGAGTGATCTTATCGAATCAATGGTCCTAGAAGATTGGGAAAGGGCTCATTTTAACAGAAAATAAAAGTTCTAATGCTCTTTTCAAGTGACCGAAAAGATTGGAGGGCAACTAACCCCCCTTCCATGCTTCCTTTTTCCTCAAAGACTTCCGATCAAAATTTTGATATAGCCATTTCATTCAGCATAGTTGAAAGGCCCAATAACTATGCCTTTGGGGACGAAATGACCCCCCATAGTCCCTGGGGAAAGGGTTTTTAATTACGCACGCAAATTTATTAAGGAGGAATTTTCGTAAAGAGCGAGGGTTGAGGAAGGCGCAGCCCCCCTTATTTGAGGAATAATTTGTGTGCGTTTTAATTTTTAATTCAACTCATTTCTTTCTGTTGAAAAAAAGTTTTATTTTTTAATTTAATTTTATTGAAACAGCTCAAGTACTGGTATCGTTTATTGCTGGTTATCTTATGGCTGCTGTTCCTTGGGGTATTTCCCTAGATTGATTTAAAAGAAAATATTTTCCAAAGAGAAGTCTTTCGAAGAAAAGTAAAGTGTCATTTTAAAACCGAAAAAGTGCACCAATTAAGTAATACAATAATTTAAATTTAATAGAGTAAGAACTTGCTATGAATGAATTAATAAAGCCAAAAGCTAATACTGCTATTTGCGAACAGATGAATCCTAAAACGAATAGAAACTAAATTCAACAGTCAAGCCAAACTTAAAATGAACTGAAGTTACCACAAATGAGAGTACGGCTATTGCCTAAAGCCTCTAAAGGCAAGTGCGTCATTTATGCTTTACTGAAAACCAAAAGTATTTGGAGTTGTGTGTTTTTTAGTTTTCATAATATCCACAACAGCACAACGATGAAATAATATCATAATGATAATTAAGGTTTACAAGTAAGAGCTACCGTGAATAGGGGTCGGGCTATCCTCCCCCTATCCCAAACTCTCTAAGATAATTGAATGTCATTTGTGCGTTATTGAAAACAGCATGTATTTTTAAACAGTGCTGTGTTTATTTTTCAATAAATGAACAACAAAAAAAGAAAATCCCAACGATAATCAAGATTATTGGAAAGAAAAAAATTCTTGAGATAAAGACACTTGTAACTTTCAGTTTAAGTTTACTATTTTAAAGAACACTTTGTTGTTCTATTTCATCTAAATATTGGGAAAACTGATGCCTAAGCAAAGTTAATAAGCTTTAATAATTTTTAAACCAACTTAGCAATTTATTTTCTATGCATTTGATAGGAACGTGTAGTTTAAAATGTAGAAAGTATGGATAAAATTTAGTGCATGTCAGACTAATTAAACTAGACTGTTTATTTAAAATATAATGATAAAACTATTGAAAGTTTCACTGATTTTTGAATCTCTCAATTTTAATTTTTTTATTATCGTGCCCAGGTGTAAATATAAAAATACCAAAAAAATACCTTTGTTGTTTTTAGTTAATCAGTGAAAAACTTATGGCAACACCAATGGGAGAGTATCTTGATGCATATTTGATAGTCTTGCCAACCTGGTTAAGTGCCTGGAAATGTTAGTTGTTTGAATCAACCCCGCCCGTTTTTTCTACTTTTAGCATAAAGCTGTTTTTCCTTCCAGAGTTCCTGGTCTATGTTGCTGTTGTCGTGATCACCTCCCTAATCCTAGCCTTCATTGTGGCCCCCCGCTTTGGTGAGAGTAATGTGCTTATATATGTCTACATATGCTCAGCTATCGGCTCTTTAAGCGTTTCGGCTGTCAAAGGAACTGGCTTGGCCATTCGGGAAACCATCAGCGGAAACAATCAACTCACCTCTTGGTTATTTTGGTTCTTTATTCTATTTCTTCTTGTAACAGTTAGCGTGCAAATTAATTATTTGAACAAAGCATTAGATATTTTTTCGACTGCTGTTGTTACCCCAGTTTATTACGTTACGTTTACGACGATGGTTATTATTGCAACGGGGATTTTGTTTGAAGAATGGTTCACAATACAATTTATTGATATTGTTGGTAGTATAGTCGGTTTTTTAATCGTTATTTTAGGTATATTTTTACTGAATTGGTTTAAAGGAGTTAATATTACAATGACAGACTTGCCAGGTTTATTTTCACCCCAAATGCATTATGCTACATCACCATTGCCAGATGAGGAGAAACTATTAGAATCAGTTGCATGAGTAATTTTTTTTTGTATTCACTATAATGGAATATAGAAAATATATTTTATATAATTACTTTATATCAGATTACTTTACTTAATTATTTTATTATTTTACTATATATTTTAATTACTTTTTTTAATTGTTTTTTTTTTATATATTAAAAGAATGACTGGGCTATAGGGTGTTAATTCGGTTTAAGTATGTCATATAGTTTAAAAATGTGGCGTTCAGCTTTAAAGTGAATTTTTTTT
>JAQQPU010003565.1:0-26898 GCA_029168905.1 Artemia sp. Kazakhstan ARC1039 | reverse complement strand
TTTTAGTCGCCATTTTTTATTTATTTTGTTTAGTTTTTGCGTCATGGTGATTCCATATATTGATGAGCTTTCACTGCAGATTATATCATGACATCACCATTATATATAGACTCTGCGACTCAAGCATACATGTACACACAGGGGTGGAGAGGTGGGCCTGCACAACTATTTTGGGGAGGGAATTGGACTCCGTTGCCACCTTCTTTCTGCGTATGTATACTTAAGCATAAGTGAAACATAGATACAAAAAGTAAACACTGCTAACGTTTTAGCTGGGTTTTCACAATTAACCGAAGAAGTATCTGATAGCACTGGTGTTGGCTTGTTTTTTTTTTGCTCAGAGAAGAAGTTGTGCTTCATCTCTCGTTGGTTTCTATACTTTACTAGTGACTTTTATTTACTGTTCAAGCCTTGCAAATGTAGCTAGACTGCCAGAATTAGCCTCACTGGTTTCTGTTGAGTGCCAGGCAGGTCCGTACTCAGGGGGAAGGGGTACTGGGTTTACCCCCCCCCCACCCCAAAAAAATTGTTTTTTTTACTCGACTCGCAAGAAAGTAATAAAAATGCATATAAACAAGTTTTTGATGCATTTTTTTGTAAGAACCCTCCCCCCCCCGAAAAAAATACCATCCAAACAACAATCCTGAACACGCCCTTAGTGCCAGGATAGATCTTTTGAAGCTGAGAATGCTTCTGGAGCCGTCACTTTACACTTGTCGAGCAGCAAAACTAAAATCAATATTTTGTGGATAGTGTAGACTTAGCTCAATAAACAAAGCTATTGAAAAAAGGCCTGACACTTACTCAAGGATTATTGCAACGTTTTGATGCAAATTTGTTCCGTTGCATTAGTGTTTTTGTTGTTGTTGTTGTTTGTTTTACTGTCTTTTTAGGCAAGTATCTTTAATATGTTTTCAGTGTAAGTATTGGATTGGCTCAGTTCCCAAAATCGATTAAACCCATTAAAATAAGAAGAAAGATGACCAAGATTTTTTGCCCGTAAAGATATCCCAAAATCTCAATGAAGAACCATTGAAACGTTTTGATGCAACCAGAAATAGGAAAGAGCAATTAAAAATGGCCACTAACCCTAAAAAAGAGTGGTCTCTACCAACCTAAAAGTCGTCTGTCCACCTCTTCCTATTATGAAGTTTTATAGTCTGACCACTATAAAAGTGACAATACAAACTTTTCCTTCCCAAGATTTTATTTCAAGTATTGTACATTTGGATTGGCTAATGTCTGTAACTGAACGAAAGGGTTTCGTTTTAGACCCTGTAAAGTGGGAATATACACTCCCTGTGTTGTAGTAATATGCATTCTTTTTTTTAATGCCAGTGAACTAATTAACTGGTATAGGGTGTTAAGGTGGTTTTCAAGTTAAATAGGATCTTTGTATAATTTGCAAGTCTGTTGTTAAGAACCTCCTTGTTCCTTACTTCAACAACTTGCTTAGAAAGACAACTGACTTAGGAAATCCTCTCGCTTGGAAAGGGTTGTGGTAAAATATTCAAGTTTTTGTTATTTTTGGTTTTTCAATATTGTATTTAAAATTTAGTTCAAAGTTTCTCTTTGCTATAGGCCTATACTATTTGTGTTCTACGTTATATATCAAGAATTGTGGTAAAACCAATACTGATTATGTGGTTACTTTAAAGTGATAGTGTGAAACGTTGCGCCATTATTTACCATCATTGATTCGAGGCTCTAATATTTTAATTGCAATAGCTTGACTTAGTTTTTGGACAAAAGAAATGGAGCGAAGCCCGAAAACCACCTTTACTTAGCATAATTATTTAGATCTTATGACTTCAAATCAATCCGATTTTTTTTTTTTTTTTTTTTTTTTTGGTAAGTTATGTCGTTGGGTCAAAAGTTACCAGATAGGAAATTTTCCTCTATAATGATCAGTCATTACTTTTGACCCTTTCACAGTCCTATCATCGGCATCAATCATACGTTTCGAAAAATTTGAGCTATTTTCCCCTTTTATATGTAGACAATCTGAGATATAATTCCCCAGTAGATATTTATCACTTTTGGCACTTTTAAGTGCATTCCAATCATCAGGACTGATCATACCTTTCAAAAAATCTGAGTTTTTTTCTTCTTTTAAGTAGTCCTGATTGGCTGAAGGTTGGCTACCATTCAGGACTCTTTACATTTATCAGGACTAATTATCAGTTCTGAGCTTTTTATGGTCAATCTGGTCATCAGCACCAGTCATGCTTTTTCGAAAAATCTGAGCGATCTCTTCCCTTTATAAGTAGACAAGTTTCACTTTTGGCACTTTTACATGCATACCAATCATCAGGATTGATCATACCTTTCAAAAAATCTGAGTTATTTTCTTCTTTTAAGTTGTCCTGATTGGCTGAAGGTTCTCTACCAAATCAGGACTCTTTCCAAATATCAATCATCAATTTTTTAAAGTATTAAAGTAGTCTTAATAATTAGGGTCAATCATACCTTTTCACCTGTCTGAATCGGTTTTCTCTTTAAGTTTTGATTTATCGGAAGTACTAATCTTGACTCTTTCCAATCATCAGGACAAGTTGTCACTTTTTATCATTTTGAGCTTGCTTGACTTTTTGTAAGTAACCCTTATTATTAATATATAGTCCAGTTGTCAGGACATCTCATCATTTCCGATCAATTTTAGTTTCCTTTTCATATAATTCCTCATTGGTCAAAAGTGATATTGCTTTAATATTGATGCCTATTTAATCTTGAGTCAAAACAGGGCTTATGATTGGCCTTTCTACTGCCGTCCATTTTTCAAGCAGAATTGCACTATGATTGTGTTGGCACCATGCCGGTACATCTTTCCTTTCCATTCTATTCGGATATTTATTCGACTTTCTTTTTTGGGCTGCTATTTTTGTCCTATGTGAGGGATTCAGTAACATTTTTTCTTATGCTAGTATTTTATTGTGATTTTTTTAGGGGATTGTATTGTCCTTGCGTCAATAACTTAGGTAGTTTTACACGCTAGGTAGCACATTGTGATTGTCTTGTATTTTTTGTTATGAATAAAATTTTAAAGTTCAGGTGTGCACCCTATTTCGTTTGTCTTAAAACTACCGAAACTAGGTGCTTTTCCAGTTGTGCACTGTAACTAAGCAGTTATTTTGTTGCATTTAAAAAAAAATTATCCAATGTACAATTGTGCACATTGGTTAATGCGTAGCCTGTCCTATCTCCACAATGCCTTACCTGAAAACACAAGTGGGTAAGCTCAAGAATAGACACACCTTTTAAATCTTGTCAATTGGTTGTGCAACTATTTAAAGTCGTTTGATTGAAAACCTTACAAGTGTCAGAAGGACGGTTTCAATTCACAATTCAGATCAGAGAGTTGAATATCAAAAAGATGTGGGGCGATATTTCAGCAGCTGTAGATCTTGTATATAACTTTTGCTTCGCTCGGGTGAATAATCAGACTTTTATCCTTGGTAGCCACGGCCGTAGCTTTGCTAATAAGGCAGCTCGCGTTTTCGCTCGTGTTTAGGCTTTGGCATCATCACCGTCCAGTGGTTTAGACTGCAAACTCATAAAGTTGAGCTCATGCTTAAGATAGAACAGCAGATTCAATGTATAGATATAAAGTTAGTGCTCGTATTTATTGTCATATTTGGCATTCCCGCCGTAGATAAAAGATGGATCAAAATGATGTGTGAAATGACTTAAAAACTTAGTCATACTTATAAAATACGGCTGTCGAAAAGTTTTCATCTTTCCATGATAAAACGGGCCTTTTTTTCTATGAACGGGCCTTCTGAGGTAGTGTATGACTTTGTGGAGATTTAAGAAGTAAATGTCTAATATCGCTCTTCTTACCTTTTTTCACCATGTATCGTTCAGAAGGTTCTTTGCACCCCATCGTTTTTACTGTTCAGCCCGAAACCGAGAGGACAGGAAATGGGTGCTACTCTAGGAATGGCTGCAGATGGAATAAGCAGCAGCTAAAGGCTGCAGATGAAGATAAAGCTGGAATTTCGAAATGGTTGTGACAAATGATTTCAAGCTTCATTGGTGTGAGGCAAGACGGCACATCATTTGGCTTACGTTGAGAATCAGAGTAAGCTAGTTTTCTAGAGGCTTACTCGGAGATCATTGGAACATTTGGATACAAACTTGTTTTGCTTTATTAGTGGTCTTGTTTTGTTTGTTTAGCTCTCTTTTTGAGCGAATATGTTTATTATGTTTTCAGAATAATAATTATGGCACAGATCCCACAACTGAAAACAATAACAGAAAACGAAAAAAATTAACAAAAATAGCGCAATACTAGTTTTAATTGTAATATATTAATCGCCTGGTTGCAATTATTGTTGTTTGTATGTATAGTGTTTGTTTATTACTACAATTTCACTATACGAAAAAGCCACTGTAAGAAAAATATTAATAAAGGAAAAGAAAATTAACGAAAACTAGTGAAAATCATATAAAAGTGGCAAGTTTGACCGCCTCTTCCTTCCCAAGATTTTGTTGCATGTTCTCAAGGCCGTAAACATGGGGGCAGGAGCTCAGAATTTGAACCCCCATCCCGCCTCTTTAAACAAATTTTTCTGACTCGTAAAAACATAACAAAATACATATAAAACAAATTTTGATGGTTTTCGTAAAAAAATTTGTACCCCCCCCCCAAAAAAAATCCCCCCTCCCGAACAAAATCCTGGATACGCCCTTTTTTGTACTCATAAGTGGTTTTATTCCATGATAAAGTTTTTTCCAGCACTCTTAAGCCAGTGATGGGACAAGGCCCTCCTCAGTCAACTGCTCAGAAATTCATTTTTGGAGGGGTAAGATAGATAAGATATTTATTTCAGAAAATGACTATCACAAGCCCCGAAGGGCCGAATTCTCATTTCGGAGTCATAAAAATAACACAACAACTAACAAACTGGCTAAACAATGCCAAAAACAACAATATCAGAAAGGCAAAGCCATTCATTAGTAAATAAAAGCGTCAAATGTAAGAAAGTTAAAAAGGTAAAAAGTAAACAAAGCCAAAAAAAAAAATGAGATAAAAATAGCGTTAAAAAGGTTAAAAGAGAACATATAAACAAGTGAAAGGGAACAAAAGAACCAACGGACACAAACTTGGGTATCACCAGTACCAAAAAAAAAAACAAAAAAATACTAGCAGCTTATTTGATGAAGGGGAATGAAGGGGACAAAGGTTTTTTCATACCTGGAGGTTAAGCAACGGATGGGGGACAAGATAGGGACGGGTTCAGAAACAGTACGTGGCAGGCGGTGTCTGGATGGGGAATGTCTTTTGGGGAAAATGTTTTCCGCGCGAGGGTTTATTATTGCATTTTTTGCAAACCGGAGGCACAGTGTTCCTCTCCTGTGCTCAAGAGTTTCCAGCTTGGCCTTTTTTTTAAAAGGGGTGAATATGGTACCATAGCTTGTTTAAAAATTATTCTTAGGGCTCTTTTTTGAATAGATTCAATTTTTTCTGATTCATCACGGGAGATGCCGGGATGCCAAACTGGACAAGCATATTCAAGATGCGGGCGGACGAAGGAAGTATAGATCCTTAAAGAATGGGATGGGGGGACGTTACATTTATTCAAGACCTTAAGGAGAGACATGGGCGCATTAGCTCTATGGACAATGTCTTTCACGTGGATATCCTCCTTTAAATTAGAGGAAATTGTAACCCCAAGTAATTTAAAGGAAGACACAGAAATATCTGGGGGGATAGGGTTGAGAAAAAGGAGTGAGGTTTAGAGCGGGTTACTCTCATGTCTAACTCCACAGCATCATCTGCCATATCACTGAGAATACTAATAGGGTTACTTACTAAGTTTCGGTAGCTGGTTTCTACAACCATTAGGTCATCCACAAATTTAAATCTGTCGGGAAATTCCTTAGCGATACTATTTATCATGACAGAAAAAAGGAGGAAACCTAGGAGAGTACCTTGGGGTTGGGGTACTCCATTGTGTACAGGGAGGGAGCTGGAATAATGATTCTGATATTTGACTACCTGTGATCTATTTGATAAAAAGGAGGCTACCAATTTAGCCTGGAAAGAATCAATATTAAAATCAGTACAAGTTTCTCTACTAAAATATTGTGGTTAACAAGGTCAAATGCTTTTTGAAGGTCAATGGAAATTAAATTTAGCCAGCAATTAGGTTTTTCGAGAAATTTTCCCAATTGAGTCAATAAAAAAAACAAGGTAATGGGAAGTAGCAAAACTGCAAACAAATGGTAAATAACAATTTTAGAAGTACGGGAAATATTACAAAATTTTTGAAACACCATGAATCCATAGCCCCATCTACTCTACTTTCTTGTTTGAGCCCCATGGGTCCACCGTCAAATGAGTAAACAGAAGAACTGTTTTCGAAGCTAATTTTTGAAAATATAACTTCAGGAGAAACAGGTTTCCTCATGCAAATCTGAACATGGGAGATAGTAAAGGTTTAGCTATTATGGGGGAAAGGGAAATAAGGAATGTTTGGACTCGGCAGAAAAAGAAGAATCCCTTGTGCGATGTTGCGCATTTATTTTTAAATATAATCAGAAACATCCCAAGTAGGTTTTTACAAACACAACATGCGTCTAGCCAATAGCACGTTTCCTTTGACATGCGACAAGGTAAGTTCAGATTGATTGCAGCTAATTAGACGTGACACAGAATACCAAATAATGGAAATGGGGCAACTCCTTTCCTTTTTATTCGGTTTTTTGTGTAATTATATTTTTTTTCCTCCATTCTTAAGAAACATATCCTCTTTCTACTTTTTCATTCAATTTTTTTTTTGTGTGACGATATACTGGTTTCCTTTAGATGGAATATTCACGGTATAATACTCTATATGCATTCCAGCTCAAAAAGTTAGTACCCGACAGGTTTTGTCGGATCACCCCACCAAAAAACTATGTGGGGGTCAAAATATAGGTTCACAGTTGTAGCTTTTTAGGATATGCACCTGATCCAACCTCTATGGAAGGAGGAAGGGTAGGGAGTTTAAAACTTGTTGTCATTAGGTGAAACACTTGCAGGGCTGGATGTATTCAACTGAGCCTGAACAACAACTACAGTTACGGTTTCGAATGACCTTGCTCAACCCAATCCTTCTGAGGCAAGTGCTGTATTCTTGCCATCCACAAAAGGCTTACTAAATGTCAATTAAATGTGGTTAAAATACACAACAAAGGGTTAACTTGCGTCTTTAGGGGACTGGAATCCAACTCGTAGCTTATAGCAAGTACTTGCTACTTGCTATAAGCAAGTTTTCTTTCTTTTTTTTTTCTTTCTTCTCCTCTTCTTCGATCGGGGGGGGGGGGGGTTAAAGCACGTGTTCGAATCTGTAAACCAATCATTCTATAAACAGTCAATAACTCCAAGGAAAGCTTACAGGTGTAGTCAAAACAGAAACGTCAAGTATACAAGGACCCATGGAAAGCCGTCTCGATGAATTCTTTTATCGTTGAGGGGGAATAACTCCCTTATAAATTATTTTTTTACAAATATCAATTCAATACGGACAAATCGTTTTATTTGACAGTGGTTTCACTAAAGCAACATCAAAAGCTCGGGATATTTCGGTCACATATACAGTTGGGTAGCCAAGCAGAAACGTCGAGTACACGTTTATCTGTTGATCACAGACCGAAATATCCAGAGATTTCTTTTTTTTCGTTTAACTATCAATTAAAAGGATTTGTCCCTATTCAACTGTTATTTGTACTTCACGGAGAGGCAGTTTTGTCTTCGAACATACCAACTTATTTCTGCCGTTGCCTGATTCTACTGTAAGTGTGAAATAGAACATAAAGTTCCCATGAGAACGACGTGGAAGTGTGGAAGAGTACAGCGATGTGGATGTGGAAAAATACAGCAACTAAAGGAAAGTAAGGTAGACCGGGCAGAAAAAACAACACTGTGTAACGTGGGCGAAATGTCTTTATGTTTGCGGCAAATATGACGCTTTACTAACGAATTTTTTTCCTAAATGATGTAGCACATCTCTGTGCAAATGAAAATGTTTCAGTTCGTTGCTCTGGCTTTTCCGGAAATATTTTGCAGCGTCACACCCCATTATCTTGCAAACTTTCTGTGGCTTCCAGTATCTATATAGAAAAAAAAATCTTCTTTTATGGTACTACGTGGGGGCAGATACGTGCACAGTACTTTGGTTCTAGCGGGGCCTAAGTTAGAAAAAACACAGAATCCAGGTGAATAACATAAAAATGGAATCTCTGTAGTATTCTAACATATACTGAGAGTTCGAGGTGGGCTCGAACGATCCCGTCGTTTACCAAATTTAGTTTGTAGTTTTGATTATAAAAGTAAAATATCTGGCTAACAGGGAGGGAGGAGACTTATTTAGAGGAAATCAATGACCTTTTCCATTTTCTCATTGTAAATAAGATTTTGCTTTTTGAATTAGAAGATTATGCGTCACTGGTTTGGGGGGGGACGTTGGAGGTATCATAATTTAGGGACGCTAAAGTGTGGCACGACGGCAAGTTTTGAACCAACTGACTTAAAGAAAGAAAAATTTCTTAAAATGAGTTTAGTTCCATAAAATGCTGATGAATTGAAGAAAAACATAATGATATGAATCCTTCTCATTTAATATTTTGCCTCTTACAGTCATTGGCTGACATTGGGTTGTTTCTAGACTTTCCATGCGCAGAGAATTCGTATGCGTAACAGGTTTTACTAATCACTATTGGATTCCACGGGGCTATATTTCGCCTACGTTAACTAATCAGATAGTTTAGAAGTTTATTTGGTTGGTTTTCAGCACAGTTTATAGAATTATCCAGTAAGTTTATCGCAGATCATTTCTTGTCTTCATTCTCGGTACGAACAAAAAGCTCCTCCAACTTCTTTCTGCATTAGCGGGTGTTAGTCTGTTTCCGATTGTTTCGCGTCTGACTTGTCTACCCGTGAAAAGATCTGATGCCGCTTGTGTTTCTATCTGCAAAAACGTTCTCTGGAGCACTCGCACCTTGGTCCGGGTTTTTATAATGGGTGAGATAGGGAAAGATCATACTGGATAATTATATAAACTGTGGTTTTCAGGCTCACCCCTTGCAGGTACTTTTTTGTGGCCTACAATTGTGTCTGGAGATACTAATTACCGATAACATAGAATATAATATAGAAAATGAGATCCCAAATAACAAAGGATAAGTGTTTGCTAAGCCCTTTGTTAATCAGTCTATGTAGGAGCGACGCGGCTTAATAGTGACCGAAACTCTAAAAAACGGAATTTTGATATCAATATATATACATCACTAGAATCGGCTTATTATGCTGGCTCCAAATATATAATATTCATTAAGTTTAGTGCTAACATTTAAAGGGTATGAGCCTGAGAAAATTTGATGTATTTTTGAAAAAGGGGGGTGACACCCCCTAAAAATTAAAGAATCTTAATGTAAATCACTATCAGATTTAGAGTATCAGAGGACCCTACTGTTGAGATTTCAAGCTCCTCTCTGCAAAAATGGGGAATTTTGTATTTTTTGCCAGAAGAAAGATCACTGATGGGTGTTTATTTGTTTTTTTCCAGTGATGGTCATGTCGAACGAATGGTCCTAGAATATCTCAAGAGGGCTCATTCGAACGGAAATTAAAATTGCCAGTGCCCTTTGTAAGTGACCAAAAAATTGGAGAGTAACTAGCCCCCCTCTCACGCCCTTTTTGCCAAAAGTCGTCTTATCAAAATTTTGAGATTTGTTCAAGAAATTTCGAATCCTTAAAAAGGATTAGAAATAAAAAAAAACAAGTCTTTCTACAAATGAAAGTATACTAAGGAGTTTTCTTCCGGCGGAATCGTAAAAAAGAAGTTTTGTGAGGAGAATTCACAGCGAGGATGGAATTGTCCTGAAGTAATTTCCGGGCGGAAGAATTTTACATGGGAAGAACATTCTATAGAAGAATTTTTCGTGGGGGGATTTTCCACGGAGGGGGGGGGGGGGTTCTGTTAAAACGTAAAACGAACAGAAAATATTCCGTGTATCAGGGGGGCTTCCCCCTTCTTAATACCCCGCTCTTACGCTAAAGTTTGACCTTTTGCCTCAATTCTTTAAGAACGGTTCCTGAAACACAAGAGCCATGCAATTAGAATCAGAACCATTTTTTTAAATTTCTTAAGAAAACTTTAGCGTGAAGAGAGGGTGATTGAGGAGGGGGCAGCCTACATTATATACAGATTAATTTCTGTTCGTTTTAAATTTTTATGTTGCTCCTTACTTTCAGTAGAACAAACTTTTTTTTATTCCATATTTTAAAAAATTCAGAATTTTATAACAGCCGGGATAAATGTGAGGCTCTAATGGTTATAACTAGTATTGTTTCGTACTCTCCCCACTTGGAAAACTTTTTCTAGCCTTGCCATCGATTAGATTTTTCTCTTTTTTTCGCGGGTTCCTGTGCTATCGACAGATACTAATTACTAATAATATTGAATATAGTTTAGTAAAATTGATTATAAATAGACAAGGATATATGCTCACTTGCTAGATACAGTTTTAAGAGTCAAAATAATGTTCTGTAATTTTTCTGGTCCACTTATTAAAATTCCTTTGATTGACTCAGTGGTCCGCTATATAATTTAGCTTAGTCTCAGGGGCCTTTGATGTAGCTACCTGACTACTGAAATGAATGAAATCATTTTTCACCTGAACTAAATTCTGTTTGTGTTAGTCTCGACCAAGTTTGGAAGCTAAACGGATCATATGAGACTCCACTGAGAGGACTAATTATTTTCAAGCCGACAGGTCAATATTAGGTAAGATTTTTTTATTGGGGGGGGGGGGGGGGTTATATCAGTGTTATTATATAGTTGGGGTTATCATAAAGCATTATTTAGCACTTTTAGTAAAATAATATTCAAGGAAGATGAAATTCGGACACACCCAAAAATTCAAAATATTTTTCGCAGATTAATGCTTGCAGAACTTAATTTGGTTATTGCAATAGAAGATTCCTCTTCTGAACTAGCTACAATTACACCAAAATTTTTCTTTATTCCTATCAGAAAACCATAGTTAATAAATTTTTGTATTCGCTTTCAATTAATTGAGTCTCTGCCCCCCCCCTCCTGTCTAATGCCTTTTTAAGGCTGAACACTTAACTTTTCTAATTCTGTTGTTGTTTTTTTTCAACTTGGCATTGTGAACTAACTTTTCATGAGAAATAAGAACAAAAAAGAAAACAAGCCAATAAAATTCGCAAATTTTATTGTAAATTCACAAGCAGAAAGACAGGCATGTAGTTAAATTTGCTATTCAACGTTCTTTCTTAATATAATTAAATAAAACAAACAAGTTTGTTTTTAACTGAAAGTAAGGAGCGACATTAAAACTTAAAACAAACAGAAATTATTCCGTATATGAAAGGGGCTGTCCCCTCCTCAACGTCTCGCTCTTTACGCTAAAGTTTTTTATTGTTTAAAAAAATAGAGCTGTGAGAAAGAGTTGATTTTGGCTCACCGTACATGAATAATTAAAACAAAATTTGCATATTAATTTTACTTTTATTTGGTTAAATGGCTTTCTCGAAAGCTGTTTCATTTTATTTACGAACGTTTTTATTAGTAATAAATATATGTAACTTACGAATTAACATACGTAACGAACTTCTATATTCATATATTTTTAATACGTATATTATAGGGCTCGCCCCCTAGTCAATACCTAGCCCTTTACGCTAAAGTTCGAATTTTGTTCCAATTCTTTGAAAATGACCCCTTAATCACAAAGGCCGTTAATTAGAATAAATAGCTCTTACGAAAGTACTAAAAAATCTTTGGCTTAAAGAGCGACGTATTGACTAGGGGGCGATCCCAATTATATGCGTAATAATTTCTGTTAGTTTTAAGTTTGATGTTGCTCCTTACTTTCAGTTGAAAAACTTTTTTATTTTATTTAATTTCTGATCGTTTTTTAAATAATGCTGGGAAATCCGGCACCCCCTTCATAGCAATGTCCCTTCCCCCATGAAAACCTCCTCCATAGAAAGATCCTGCCACATAACCCCGGACCCCCTCCCCCACTACCAGAAAAAAATCCCCCCTGAAAACGTCTGTATACTTCCCAGTAGCCAATACTATATGTAAACATTGGGTAAAGTTCATAACTTTCAGCCCTCCCCCCGGGGACTTCTGGGATTAAGTTATTCTAAAAGACATAGTTATTATATTTTGACCATGCTGAACAAAATGGATATCTCAAAATTTTGGTCGGGTGACTTTGCGAAAAAAATGAGCGTGGGAGGGGGCCTAGTTGCCCTCCATTTTTTGGTCACTTAAAAAGGGCACTAGAACTTTTAATTTCCGATTGAATGAGCCCTCCCACCATATTCTAGGACCACTGGGTCGATACTATCATTTCTGGGGAAAAAAAGAACAAAAAAAAAATAAATAAATAAACACGCATCCGTGATCTTTCTTCTGGCAAAAAATACAAAATTCCACATTTTTGCAGATAGGAGCTTGAAACCTCCACTGTAGGGTTCTCTGATATGCTGAATCGGATGACGTGATTTTCATTAAGGTTTTATAACTTTTAGGGGGTGTTTCCCCCTTTTTTCGAAAATCAGGCAAATTTTCTTACGTTACTTTTGATGGGTAGGACTAAACTTGATGAAACTTATATATTTGAAATCAGCATAAAAATCTGATTCTTTTGGTGTATCTATTGGTATCAAAATTCCGTTTTTTTCGAGTTTCGGTTTCTATTGTGGCGGGTCGCTCCTTACTTACAGTTCGTTACCACGAACTGTTTGAAATTGCTACCACGGTACTTGTGTATCATCCGCCACTCATTCTCAAGTTTACGCTGCGTAAAACACGAGAAGAAACCGGTTTCTTCATTAGTTTTTAGTACTTTAGAAATGAATTTGGGCTATATATTTGCACATTAGGGGGGGGGGTAAAGTATAGCAGTTCTGCAGGCAATTTTTTTTAGGTACAATTATTCGAATATTATGAAGTAAGAATTGTTTTCTAACTTCAAACCGTCAAAATACTTTACCCCCATCCCCCTAATATGCAAATATAATGCCCAAATTATATGCTTCCCATCTATTCTGGCACTTTGTCTTTGTCTTGTCTCACGCTAAGCTGAAAGAAACATACGAAGAAACTAGTTTGTTCTCGAGTTTTACACAGCGTAAACTTAGGTGAGTGGCGTATAATACACAAGTATCGCTACCATCATTGATGGGTATCCATCCCCCTTGCCTAGTTCAGGAACTGCTCCTTCAGCTCCCTCCAATATCATACACAGAACTTTGTTAATTTTCTTGGTTTGCATTATTTCTGTATTAATTTTTCATCAACAACTGATTCATCTTGTCAATTCGACAGAAGAATTAACAACAACAAAATCTACGAAGTTTTGTATATAGTCTAAGGCTTTAACCTCATGCTTGGGGAGGGGGCTGAAACGCAACTACGATGTTTTTAATTAGTAGGTCTACATTTGGAAATATACACATATTGTTGAATGTAGAATATATTGTTGAAATATTATTAAATGGTGAATTGAATGGTATATTTTCCTTTCCCTCGGTTCCCACATATACAGTTATTCGCAGGCAAACACATATGCGAATATCGCAATTGTGTGTGAATTCTAGGTAGAAATCTATCCGGTTTCCAAAATATCGTGCAAGTTCATAAATCTCAACTTCTCCGGTTTTTCTATGAATAAATAACATGAAATTAATAGTTTGTGCAAAATCCGAATGGATATTGAAAAACTGAGTTTGTCAGTTAGAAATTAAAGAAAACTATTCTCTAAAGCTGATTAAGACCATATGAAAAGGTTGCTTGTAATGAAAGTAACGGAATAAATTCTTGAAAGTTGTAGCAATAAATAAGAAGTTGGAGGTAAGATATGTAGGCCAATTTAGATGGTTAGGCCTAATTTGAAAACTATAGGCCAGTTTGTTTCGTCTTATGCAGTGTAGCCTGGACTCAAGCGGTGGATCCAGGGTGCGAGGGGGCGCGCTCCCCCTAACGTAGTCTAAAGTAGTGTAATTTACCTAATTAACGCAAGTTTGCGTTAATTAAACTTGCTCGTAACGCTAGTTTATCGGATCAACCTATTTTGCCCCCCCCCCTAAGAAAAATCCTGGATCCGCCCCTGCCGGACTCTGCACAAAAGCGCCTTCATTGGGCATAGTAGCTAAATTTCTATACTAGCATTGCGCAGGTTGATTCTAGTAGAGGTACTTTTAAGTAGTCAATTTGTTTCTAACCTAGAACATAAGTCAAAAAGACAAAAATGGAATATACCATTTGATGTCTCATTTATAATTATTTTTAAATGTCATCATTAATGAAATTGTATGCCTCCCAGTCCCTCACCCTAACATAACTTACCATCATTGGTCTTACCATCAGCTATTTTAAAACGCTCAAATAGTCTAATGTACTGTTTTTCCAAAATCGGACGCAAATAAATTGTCTAGTGTGATCCCCTATAACAATTATAGCGTTAACGTGTAAATTTCGTGTCCGATTTCATAATGCAATATTTCGCCATAAATAAATTGTATATGTGGGAGCCCAGGGTTTCTGTTAGCAAATAAATCTAACATTCAATGAATTCCACCAAACTTAGTGTTATGCCTAGGGCCGTATTAAGGCATTAGAGGGGAAGTGTTGGGGCTTAGATCCATATTAAAAGGAATGCAAACATTAAATCAGTTAAAAAAAGTTTCTCTAATAAGAATAATATTTTGTTATTAATTGTATCTGGTCAATTACCTTGCATTTACCAAAGGAAAATTCTTTAAATTTTAGGTTTCAGTTAATTACCTTGAATTTACCAAAGGACACATGGTAAGGCGTTCACATAATGCCCAAGCAGTACGTTGAAACTGTTTCTTTAAATTTTAGGTTAGTACTGGGCAAATTGGAAGCTCTTTTTATCAGGAATTGCTATTGCAACTGATCGAGAATAAAAAACCGTAGCAAAAAAAAATAACATTTAAATCTCTGAGCTCCTCTAAAGAAAACACTCTAATAACAAGAGAATAGTACATATAGATTTACCCATCAACGACGTTTCCAATACAATGGTCGCTATCGTGACAATGTGTCCCATCCCACATGGGGGGAGGGTATAGTCTTAGGCTATACGTAAAACCGCAAGAAACTCTATGATAATAAAATTCTTGATTTTAAACTTGTAAAAAGTTTCTTTTTATCAGGTATTTGTGTTTCATTCCTAATTTTTAAATGATATATTTATCCAAGTGTCCTCATTCTTTGAGACACAGCATCTGCAGTGGATTCTGATTAATGGATAATTCTTCTGGGCCTGTTTTGCTTTGGTGGGCTTTTTTGGGCTGAATAACCTCTTCCTAGTTAATTTATCTACTATGGGTTGCCTCCCCGTAATAGCATAATATTTGTAGGCGTGAATATATAATGGGTCGGAGGTAATAGGCTTGAGATTGTCTGTGCAGGGCTTTGACTCTTGTTGATAGAAGAGCATCAACAAGGGCTGAAAACCATGTTGTGACCCATATGGGCCCAGAATTCAACAAACCCTCCGTTCAACTGGTGGCCCCAGGAACTTCTTGCAGTCCGGTTCTAAGCCGGCTTAAGCGCTTCGTGACTTGAGGAGATATGTCTGTCCCCGTGCTGCACTGGTTCTGGGACCATCGCTTTTCCTCAGGCCAAAAAAATTTCAGTGATTTAAAGAATATGAAAACTGCAACTTGGAATGCTGTAATCATAAAAACTGACTATCGTATCGACATTTTGACTGGCGAATTGAGACGCTTCGAACTCCTAATCGCCCGATTAGAAGTTTCAGAAAATTATGTCCCAGGGGGAGGAAAAATGACATTAAGTAATATAGAATTTTAATCGCTCATTTTATGACTAGAAAGTGCAGAGTGTCAGTCATAGTAGTATATGCCCCTATAGAACCAACTGAGGGAGATTGTATTGACTCAGATGAATTTTACTTAAAGTTACAGGAACAATTCGACATGGTTCCAGCTAGAAATATGGTGTTATTATTAGGAGATTTTAATGCCCAGGCTGGTAGAAATAGGGATAGATAGTATCCTAGCTTAGGCAAATTCGGTGTTAAAAAAAACTGTAATTGTAATAGACTGCTGCAATTTGGTAAGTACGAGTCTAGTAGGCCTATAACAGTCTAGTTATAACCAATACAGTATTTGGTCATAAAATAGCCCATAAGTTAACATGGTATTCACATGATGGTAAGGCAGCTAAGACTCCCAGTATCAATGCAAGATACTAGGGTATATAGGAGTGCTGCTATTGCGGTTAAAAGTGAAGATCACCGTCTAGTAGTCTCTAGGGTAGGGTTAGTTTAAAGCTTAAACTTAGCAAGGGTAACTGTCTTCAGGGAAGCCATGACGTTGGTAGAATCCCCGATGAGAATTTGAGAGAAACTTTACAGGAGCAGTTGAATACTAAACTGGAGAGTTTTAAATTTAACTATGTAGTAGATGAATGGAATGATTTTAGGAAAATAGTTTGTGAAATTGCTAATGGTGTCTTAGGGAAGAAAGCTAGGAACGCAGCTAGGAATATTAGTAAACATGCTTTATGTTTAATAGACAGGAGGAGGGGCTTGTACATAAATTATCTGGGTGTGAGATCAAATGAAAATAAGAGGAATGTAAAGACAGTGGAGAAATAATTAAAAAATTAACTAGGGAGGTGTGAAGTGGATGCCATGGATAAAATTACCGGTGGTCTGGAAGATGTAACTAGACGGCATTTTAGTAAAATATTGTACTGGCATGTTAGTAAATTGAGAGGGAGTAGTCAATCTGGACTTGTCAAACAGTTTTTGGTACCGAACTGGGAGTAAGGAGAGACAAGGTTTAATAGTAACCGAAACTCTAAAAAACGGATCCATCAAAAGAATCTGCTTATTATGCTGATTCCATATATATAAGACTCATCAAGTTTAGTGTTACCCATGAAAAGTTACGAGCCTGAGAAAATTTGTCTGATTTTTTAAATAAGAAGGAACACCCCCTAAAATTCAAGGAATCTTAATGAAAATCGTGCCATCAGATTCAGCGTATCAGAGAACCCTGCTGTAGAAGTTTCAAGCTCCTATATATGCCACAAAAATGTGGAATTTTGCTATTTTTACCAGAAGACAGATCACTGATGCATGTTTAATTGTTTTTTTTTCGTTTTTTTTTTTGTTTTTTTCCCAGTGGTGATCGTATTGAAATGATGGTCGTAGAAGATCGGTAGAGGGTGCATTCGAACGGAAATTAAAACTTTTAGTGCTCTTTTTAAGTTATCAAAAAGATTGGAGGACAACTGGCCCCCTCTCACACCCATTTTACCCCAAAGTTATCTGATCAAAATTTTGAGATAGCCATTTTGTTCAGTATCAAATAACTCTGATCTGATCAAATAACTATGTCTTTAGGGGTAAAATGACCCCTACAGTCCGTGGGGAGAGGCCTGTAAGTTACGAAAATTGCCCATTGTTTACGCATAGTATTTGTTTTTGGGAAGTATGCAAACATATTTCGGGGGGGGGATTTTCTGCTGGAGGGTTTTCCCACGGGTATAATTTTACATGGGGAGGGAAGATTCCAGGGGGTGATTTTTTTAGGGGAAACATTGGGGGATTTGAAAAAATTCCTATACGAAATTCTGTTTATTTGTTTTACATTCTCTTTGTCAAATTTTGCATGTGGAGATGTTGCGGGGGAATTATAGTTATTTTAATAATATACTATAGTTATTATATCGTAGTATACTATAGTTATTTTTTAACATTGTAACATTCCAAGTTGCAATTTTCATATTCTTTAAATCATTGAAATTATTTTTGTCTCAGGAAAAGCGGCGTTCCCAGAACCAGTGCAGGACGGGGCTATCAGCATCTGGGGCCTTATCATATTTTATATAATGCTTTTAGTACTGTCACTAATTCTTCCACACAAAATATATCTATCTTCACATCCAAGATGTCGCAAACTTTTTCATTTTCCTCTATATCTTTTCTTGTAACTTTATCACGGTTTAGCACATTCTCAAAATTAACTCTTTTCTTATCCCTAATTGTGGCCCCGTTCCTATTTTTAACTGGGATTAAATGAAAAACTAAAAGTAAGGAGCAACATTAAAACTTAAAACAAACAGAAAATTATTCCGTATATGAAAGAGGCTGTCCTGTCCTCAACGCCCCGCTCTTTACGCTAAAGTTTTTTATTACTTTAAAAATTAGAGTCCCCTCTCCCCTCCTCAACGCCTCACTCTTTACGTTAAAGTTAGACTCTTTATCACAACTCTATTTAAAAAAAAAAAAAACTTTAGCGTAAAGAGCGAGGCGTTGAGGAGGGGACAGCCCCTTTCATATACGGAATAATTTCTGTTCGTTTTAAATTTTAATGTTGCTCCTTACTTTCAGTTAAAAAAAAACTTTTTTGTTATTTCATTTTCATCTAGGATGCTCAAATCATAAGCATAATCTATGTGTATGAGAGTTTTACTTCCCCATTGATTCCGTGTTCTCCCGTAGCCTTTGCTGTTTAGCTTTGAATTATTTCATGACTTAGCATTTATTTCTGATTTTAGCCTGAGATGATGGAGCCTGATTTTAGACTCCCCAGTTCGCCATTTTATAAGTATCATTATCAATTAATTATCAACACCTTTCAACATTTATCAACACCTTTAGTATTTTGTCATTTAGTCCTTATTTGAAAGAGTAGGTGTGTTATAACGTTTACCTTTTACAACTTTACCTATTTTCCTTTTACAACCTTTACCTATTTTCCTTTTACAACCTTTACCTATTTTCCTATTTTCCTTTTACAACCTTTACCTATTTTCAAAGTTACACCATGTTTAAGTCTTCCTAGCTCACCCTTTTTGGCCAACCGCCTAGGGCTAAACAGAAAGTAGGTCGTCCGCGGTTGGAGTGAGCGGATGTCGTAAAGAAAGATTGAAGGGAAATCGGAACTTACTGGGAGGGTGTAAAGAGGGAGGCTTTCAACAGATAAGCATGGAAGAGGCGCATGCGTAGCTGGGTTGGCCTCAGGCGACTTGGTACTGCGGTGAATTGTTAGTAGTGTTATTAGTAATATTGTCAACTGATCTTGTATCTCCCATCGACAAAGCCTCCTATATTTACATTACATCTTACATTGCATTACAACATTCAAATATTTATCATTTGTTCGATTTTTCATTCCGTCCTAATTTAAAAGAATTTTATTTATTCTCTGCTTCTTTACCATTTTGCAAATTCTATTACCCTTTGTACTTACTCTTTACTTTTTACCCTTTCTAGGACCATTTCATCGTTACCTTTATTATTCAACATTTAGCCTTAACTCTGAAGATTGCGAGGTTTTAGTCTCCACTTGTTTATCGTTCTGTAAATACATCAAAAAAAAAAAAAAATGTCAATCGTAAATAAGGGGCAACGTCAAATCTTAAAACGAACAGAAATTATTCAGTAAATGAGGGGCTTCCCCTCTTCAATACCTCGCAAAATCTCATTAGAACTTTAAAAAACACTTATTGACCCTTGGGTATCAGGAGTCGTTCTCAAAGAATTGGGACACAAGTCAAACTTTAGCAAAGATTGAGATATTGAGCAGAGAAAAAACTCCTTCATATACGGAATAATTGATGTTTGTCTTAAGTTTTAATGTTGCTCCGCTGCTTTCTTGTTTTTTCTTATTTAATTTCTTATTGTTTTTCTAAATATACCGGAAAAACCATCTCCACTTCATGGAAAATTTCTTTCCTCCGCGGAAAATTTCTCTAAGTAAAGTTCCTCCCATGTAAATTCATCCCCGGACAAATTCAATTATCACTGAAAACTCCCACCAGAAAATTTCTTGCGGATGATTCTTCCTGAAATATTCTCATTAGAATACTTTAATTTGAAAAGTACTAATTTCTGATCGTTTTTCAAATCTTGTCGGAAATCCCCCTCTGCGGAAAAATTTTCCCGGAAATCCTCCCACACCCAGTGGAAAGTTGCTGCCGTGGAAAATTCCCGATGAAAAATTTGCGGATGAAAATTCCGCGACAAATTCCCCCTCCCGACGGAAAAATTTTCCAGACGATTCTAATCCCACTGAAAAGTTCCCCAGGATATCCCCACATGTAAAATTGAGTAGGCAAAGACAAAGTAAGACAAATAAAAAGAATTCCGTATAGGAATTCTGGCAAATATCCCCAGCGTAAAATTTCCCGTGGAAAAATCACTCCCAAAAACTTCCCTCCCTATGGAAAATTATCCCCGAGTAAGGTCCCCCCCAAGCAGAAAATCCCCCCCCAAAAAAATGTCTTTATATTTCTTGATAAAAAATACTATGCATAAACAATGGACAAATTTCGTAACTTAGAACCCTTTCCCATGGGGATGTTGGGGGTCTTGTTATCCCCAAAATTTTGATCGAACGACTTTGGGGTAAAAGGAGACGTGGCAGGAGGGCTAGTTACCCTCCAATCGTTTCAGTCACTTCGGTCGTTTAGGGCACTAGAACTTTTGATTTCCGATCAAATGAGTCGTCTCCCCAATCTTCTAGAACCACTGGTTCGATATAATCACCCCTGGAAAAAAACACCCACATTCATGATCTTTCTTCCGGCCAAAAAAAAAAAAAAAAAAATGCAAAAGTCCACATTTTTATACATAGGAGCTTGAAACCTCTTCAGAAGAGTTTTCTGACACGCTGAGTCTGATGGTGTGATATTCATTAAGACCGCAATACATTTTCGTTATTGGGATAAGGGGGGGGGGGGTATTTCATCCTTTTTTTGAATATTGGGCAAATTTCTCAGGCTCATAACTTTTGAAAGGGTAACATTAAACTTAATGAACTTAGTGTATTTGGAATCAGCATGCAATCTGTTTTTTAGCGTTTCGGTTACTATTGAGCCGCGTCGCTCCTTACTTGCAGTTCGCTGCCACGAAGTGTTTGATTACCGTGTACAATTTACATTTTTTTTTCTCAATATTTTCAATACCCACTAAGACCTAATTTAAAGTACCTTTTCTATGTCTGCTCCTTTACCATTTTTAAATGACATTACCCTTTGGTCATAAGTGTAGCTAGGCATTTTTTCCTATGTTTGAGGGCAAACATCAATGTAAGGGCATGGTGACCAGTCTGATGAGGAAGGGGGGTATTGATTATTTCATATCAAAATCTAGCTTTAAACTTGATTTTAAGGATTTTTCTGGAGAAAAAGGGGCTTGATTTTTTTAAAGGAACCCCACCGTATATGGTGTGCCTATGTAGCCTACTTACCATTTGTATACTTTTACCTTCATCAGTAACTATGTTCAGGTTAAAATTTAGCCTTAGAATCTAGCAAGTCAGCGTTTTGTAGGGCCTAGATTGAAAAACTATGTTTTACGGTACATGCTTTTTAATGATAATATTTTTATTAAGATTACCTTAAATAAACATATTTGATTTTGTTTATGTTTTATTTATTTGTATTGTTCATATTTTATTTTTGTTCTCTGCACAAAATTTATTTTATCTTATTTTTATTTATTTAATTTTTATTATACTTAACTTTTTGTATCATATGTATTTAAAC
Source organism: Artemia sp. Kazakhstan ARC1039 (assembly GCA_029168905.1). Taxonomy (NCBI): domain Eukaryota; kingdom Metazoa; phylum Arthropoda; class Branchiopoda; order Anostraca; family Artemiidae; genus Artemia; species Artemia sp. Kazakhstan ARC1039. The sequence continues at coordinate 5,317 of JAQQPU010003565.1, read as the reverse complement.
ATTTACTTGTAGGCATGTTATATTTTTGCCCTTTTCTCCTTAGTATTTTGCCGTAAACCAAGTGCATAAACTAATATGGGGCTTATTGGAGACGACACTAATTCCGAGCTGTTTGATCGGGACGATTTTCCTCCAGGAACCGAAGACGCTGAGACTCAGTCAAGGTCGAGGTACCAATTCGAAGATCGTTTTCGTGTGGACCGGCGGAAGTTGGAGTCCATGCTTATGGCGGAAAATGGAAGTGCTGCAGAGAAGTTTTTTAAAAAGGTATTATTGTTTCTTGACAGCAAATGTTCAAAAATATGAATGCCAGCCCTCAATTAAAAATTCCAAGAATCTTGCATTATCTCTAGAAGTTGGATTATGCTATAGTAGTTGTAGGCAGCGTTGCCAACGCTTTGAAATAAACTGTAGCCTACCAGTTTTCCAGCTAAAATTGTACCGTAAAACAAGGGTAAAAATTTGCCGAAACAGGAAGAAAATTTTCGATATACCTAAACTTAAATAGATATCCGAGTCGGAAAGGAGCAAGTGAAGGGAAAATGTACAAGAGAATTTTACTGTACCAAAACATTTCCAAATATACCGCATTGTACCAGGATCTTAGATTGAGTTCAAAAACAGAAAAATTGTACCGTGTTGGCAAAACTGGTTTTGGTAGAAATTTAGAAGGTTATGATCTTTTTTTTATGAGCTTTTAAGTTGTAATGTCATTCCTGGATTTTACAAAACATTGAATCCAAGTTAAAACCGGATTTTTCTACCATTCTTGTTGATAAGCATTTATCTATGATTTTTTTTTTGGGGGGGGGAGGGCAACCAAGGAATGCTTTTCGTGGGAGACTACCGAAAGAATAGCAAAAAGAGGGCTTACCTCCCGTGGAATTTGTCTAACAGTCTCAACTAAGATTTTTTACCTGTATTTTTAAAACCAGTTTATGAGTTGGAGGAACATCTTTTAGTTTCAGTAGAATTAGCCTTTTTATCCGCATTTTGCGACCAATTTACGAGTCAGAGAAATATTTTAAGGTAGCGGGGTGCAACTGGATACCTCTTTTACCTCTGGACACAGCCCTGGGTAATTTATCAATCACAAGGTAGAAAACCGGCTCCTGGCATAGTGGTACGAATTGCAAACGGAGCGAAAATCTTTAATAGTATCTTAACGTAAAGAAAGAAACTTATGTCACAAACGCTTAGGGCGTTCATTGCATTTATCAGCAAAGCCCTGGTTTTTAGTTAATAAATCTGTTAAAATATTTCTTTGAGAGTCTTAAATCATGCCGCCCATATTCGCATTTTTTTTTTTCCTTGATCTTAAATCAAGGAAAAATCTCTTAAATCTCGCATTTTTTTTCCCTTGATCCTTGAATTCGCATTTTTTTTTTCTGAATCATTACGATATTATTTCTCTCTGATATCAGTTAAGTATGTTTGAATTGTAATTTATCTGTTCAGTCAAACCTAAGGGAGAAGACTAATGATATATCCATCAAAGTCTAGCGACTTTGGTCAGTGGTCGGAAGACCACTGATCAGAAGAGAACCACTGTTGATTTTCTGAAAAGTGCCTGAGCAGTGAGATAATGATCCTCAGATTTTATTCCAAAGTTATTCTTATTAAAAGATACAAGATCTTAGAAGACTAACTAGTGAAAAATGGACCTATTCTTTTGACCATGTTCTACGGCACCTGTTCCGGCTCTGATCTTGAAGTTGAAATGCCACAGATCTAGTTCTGATGTCAAACGCTTCTTAGAACTCTCCAAGCTTTCTAAAACTTGACAAATCTTTTCAAGAAACGCATCCACCCGTATGCAAAAGTCATCTAAACCTGCGAGGTATATCCTAATGTTCTGTAGACCCTTTTTGGAAACTGTTGGCTTGGCAGTCTATAAAACTTTAAACAAGCAACAGTAACAATAATAGCAGAGGATTTGACTTGAATTTCACTAGAAATTAATTGGTGATCTTAAATACGTAGCCTATACAATTCGATAGTTAAACTTAACAGAGCTTTTCGAAATTAAAAATATAATCTTTTACTAAATTGCATCCAATATACCATTACCTACAGTAATAGAAACACCTTCACTGCAGATCCTCTATTTGGGGAGAAGAAGACCTAGGTCATAAGTATGATAAATAAATCAGTAAACTGCAACAGGAAACGGTCAATGAATTTGCACAAAGTAAATGTCCTCATTCTGGTAACATTCAATGCTTGCCGAATGTGCACCACTTGGTTCTGAACATATATTTCTAAACGGGTCGTTACTGCCAAGAATATGTTTTTAAATGCTCATAAAGTTTATTGATTTGCTTGTCTTGAACAATAAAGGCAATGACAAATATGATAGCCAAATTTTTTTGTTGTCTTGGTATTTTGGTTGAAGGTTTTGCTAATCACTGCATGCTCAAATCCCATGAACGGCAAACTTTCCTTTCTCCTATTCATGAAAATGGCAATTTGTTCAGCCGTGTGTGCAGAAATTCATTTTTGAGGCTGAAGTGCAGCACATGCAGAAAATTGACGCAGCATATCCGACAGTTTTTTATGTGCAAAAAATATAGTTTTAGTAATTTTAATTTTAATTTTTTTAATTAAACAAAAATGTCTTTTAGTAATTTAATCTTTACGGCCTTACGCACCCTGGTCAGGACGTTATCGTGTGTGTAGATCTTTTCTTAAAAAGAACCAATGAGTGATAAACGCTTGTTTTAGAGTTTTAAATTGATACCTTATTTAAAGTTTAATCGGAGTCTAAATTTAATCAGTAGTCTCATATACAGTATTCTTTTTATTGAAATATGGAAACAAAGATAATTTTTTGCAAACCGAAGGGACCCACCTCCGGATGTTACTCCCAAATATGACTATGTCTATGGGCATGTTCACTGAATCTTTATGGTCTGTTTATGCTCATCTGATAAGCAATTGTTTCTCTTTAAAGCATCTTACCTCGTAAACAACTTTTGAGAGAAATTGACTTTCTTTTGCTTCTTTCATGACTATTATCCCAAATTATTTAATTCCACCGTGCAGTTAATTTAATAATTACAGTTTTGAATGTGACCTTCAGCAATATTGTTTACTGAATTATTGAAATAAATACAATTTGTTGCAAACCGAGGGAACCCCCTTCCAAATCCTACTCCCAGTTACGACTGGTGGGTATGACCAATGCATCTTATAGTCTGTTTATGCCTATCTGATAAGCAATTGTTACTCTTTAAAGCATCTTTCCCCGTCAACGACTTGTTAGAGAAAGCCACTGTCTTCCTCTTTTTTCATGATTATTTGATAATAATTTCGATTAATGTAATAGTTAATTTAATAATTTCATTAATAATTTAATTTAATAATTTCAGTTAATTTATTTAATGTCACTTATGAATATGAACTGTGGAAGACCTAGGGGGAATATTTACAAAATGAAAAGAGAAATTTCCCATATTTGAGACAACAAGTGCTTTCAAACAGTTCATGGTGACGAAGTGCAAGTAAGGAGCAAGCTTGCTCAAAAGTAACCGAATCTCTAAAAAACGGAATTTTGATACCAATAGATATATCAAAAGAATTGACATATTATGCTGATTTCAAATATATAAGGTTCATTAAGTTTAGTCTTACCCATCAAAGGCTACGAACCTGAGAATATTTGCCTGATTTTCGAAATTAGCGGGGAAACCCCATAAAAGTCACAGAATCTTAATGAAAATCACACCATCAGATTCAGCGTATTGAGAACCCTACTGTAGAGGTTTCAAGCTCTTATCTGTAAAAATATGGAATTATATTTTTTTATGTTTTTTTTTGGCCAGAAGAAAGATCACGGATGCGTTTTTATTTTATTATTATTTTTTTCCCAGGGGTGATCGTATCGACTCAGTGGTCCTAGAATATCAGGAGAGGGCTCATTCAGACTAAAATTAAAAGTTCTAATGCCCTTTTAAGTTACCAAAAAGATTGGAGGGCAACTAGACCCCCTCCCACACCTTCTCAAAATCGTCCGATCAAAATTTTTAGATAGCTATTTTATTCAGCATAGTTGAAAGGCTGAATAATTACGGCTTTAGAGATACCATGACCCCCACGGCCCCTGGGGAAAGGTCTTTAAGTTACAAAATTTGTCCATTGTCTACGTAAAGTGTGTGTTATTGGGAAGTATATATTCATTTTTCGGGTGGCAGGAGGGGCAAATTTTCTTCTGGTGGGATTTTCCACGGGAATTATTTTCCATAGGGAGGAAAATTTCCGGGTAGGATTTTTTCAAGTGGAATTTTATACTGGGGGAATTTGCCAGAATTCTTGTATAAAATTCTTCTTAGGTCTTGCTTTCTCTATCCCGACTCAGTTTTCCACACGGAGGTGTTAAGGGTAATTATCCGTGGTAAATGTTCACTGGGATTTAAATGTCTAGAGAATAAATCCGTGGGGAGCAATGATTTTTCCTTGGAGGTGTAGCCAGATTTCCAGGCATTACTTAAAAAACGATCAAAAATTAAATAAAAAACATGTTTTTTTCAACTAAAAGTAAGAGCAACATTAAAAATTAAAACAAACAGAAATTATTACGCATATGAGAGGGGTTGCTCCTCCTCAACACCTCGCTCTTTACGCTAGAGTTTGAATATTGTCCCAATTCTGTAAGAACAACTCCTGAAACACTATGTTCGTTTGATTAGAACAATAAGAAGCTTTTTTTAAGTACTAAAAACTTTAGCGCAAAGAGTGAGGTGTTGAGGAGGAGCAGCCCCCCACATACGTAATAATTTCTGTTCGTTTTAATTTTTAGTGTCGCTCCTTACTTGCAGTTGAAAAAACTTGGTTTTTTATCTGATATCCTAATGAATTGAAACTACCCTCATCAGTGAAGTAATTTCGCCAAATCCTAGGGGGTGGGTCAAAGTTTGAGCCAATTTTCCCAAATCAAGTGAAAATGACAGTGAAAAAAAAAAATGTGTTATATAGAAACAAAAAAGGTAAAGATATACTAAAGAAAACTGACCCGTTTCTGTGGACGCTTGGATTATGCAAGCTTATCTCAGTTTTAACAAGATTTTTGAAGAAACTAAATTTCAGCTGGGGGGAAACTGGGGTGGGGGTTCTAGGTCAGGGGGGCAACTACCTCCCTGCTCCATAGCAAATTAAGCCCCTGACCCTCATTTATATCTCTTGGTCAGTTTTGGTTACATTTTAAATATCGGACTCCATAAAAACAATGATTTACATGTGTAATTGTACCTTTCTTTTTGTGTGATTGTACCTTTCAAAATAGACTGTAAAGCTAAAAATTCGGAATTATAAAGGTGAT
>JAQQPU010003563.1:46178-58093 GCA_029168905.1 Artemia sp. Kazakhstan ARC1039 | reverse complement strand
ATATACAATTAATACTACTGCGATTGAGCACCACTGAAGTATTTGCATAGGCGAGATACTTGAATGAGAAGACTAAAGCGACTCATGGAATCATCGGTTGAGAGTGCTACTTCCTCCTCAGCATTTCCTTAAATTTTCACCTTAATATTACTCAGTTTTAGCAGTAGTCACAATAGAAAAGTAGTTATAGTAGCAGCAGTAGTAGTAATAGTAGTGGTATAACTAGTAATAGTAGTAGTAATTGCATGCACATATTGCCTTTTAGTCAATTGATCATCACCCTTATCATTCCTAGAAAGTTCCAAATTTGTAATCTAAGTCATTCCTGAGATATTCCGTTTTGACAACCAATATCCACATCGTGTGTTTTGATTTAATACAACACCCTCCACAACATTCCCTTAAAGCTTCACCTAAATTCCCTTGTTCTTTTTGGACACAGAAGGTCAAACATGCCCCTTTTTCCCAACAACAAATACTGTAAGTAAACAATGGGCAAGTTTTTTTTATAACTTACAGCCCTTGCCCTAAGCGCTGTAGGGGAGGGGGTTGTCATAAAGAAATAATTATTGAACATATCAACTATGTTGAACAAGATGACAATATAAAAATTTTGATCGGATGTCTTTGGAAAAAAGTGTTTGGGAGAGGGGCTGGTTTCCCTCCAATTCTTTTTTACTCTAGAATTTTCAACTTCCAGTTGAATGAGCTCCTTCCAAAGTTTCTACTGCAACTCTTTCCATACAAAGTGCCTTGGTGAAAAAAAAAAAAAACAAATAAATAATACATTGTACCCATTTCGCTCTTTACTCAGGAAGCAATATTGCACTGCCTATGAAAGGCTATTTTACGAAAACAAATTTATTGGAATTTCAAAAAAGAGCCTAACACCCCTAGAAAATTTCGGTGGGTCGAACGATCCAACGCAATTTTTCTGTCTGCCAGTGTCAAGGCTAGAAGGCTACTGCAACATCCTAGAGACATGCCAAATGGCTCATATAAAAGCTGATTATATATCATATAACATGCTCTGAAAAAAAAACTACCAAATAAACAAAATTCCATTAAAATTTGATTTTGGAATAAAAGCTATTACTTATCTTTACACTAATAGTAAAAGTTAATTTAAAAAAACGAATTTTTACATTTTTCGAAAAAGAGCTTGAAATGCTGATATGTCTCTTTATTTTACTTTCCCAGTCCCAGCGGGGCACCAAACATCCTAAAAAGCTTTTTAAAGGCTCATTTGAAAGTTAATGCTTACAACTATATAATGTTTAGCATAAATTTGTCTCGAAAATACAATTGTAAGGTTGCATATGGCAACAAAAAAAAAGGGATTTTTGCGTTATTTCCGGAGTGGATAGATTTGGGAACATAAACAGTGCACCAATGAAATCTCATGGCTAATGACCCTTGACCAGATGACTAAAATCCCCGCTCTGAATTTCCCCCTCCCAATACCCTTTGTAAGTGAAAATTGAAATAACAATTTTTGGAAAAAATTGTCTAGTGAAAAATGTTTCACTCAATTTCAAAACTTATTCTGAGATGATGATAAATACTATTTACGTATATCTTGACAGCAAAAATAATTAAAAAACGCATTTTCGGGAATTTCAAAAAAGCGCATGAAATCCTGATGTGTCAATATTTTTTCTTTTTCTCCAGCGCCAGCAGGGTGCTGGGAAATCGTAAGAGTGCCAAAGTGATTAACCGAGCGAGGTTTTGCATTGAGGTTTTAATTCGTCAACGCCTTCAAGGTGTGCATGAATTGGTCCCTGATTCCGACCTCATAAACAGGCACGTCAGTTAGAGGCAGTAGGAAGACACTGCCCCCTTAAATTATGAGAATTATCTTCTTTTAACCTCGTGTTCTTCCTAATAATATTATTTTGATTATTACCTCTTATAAGAAGGAAAAATAACCATGGACGTAGGCAGCATTAGGCAGCATATTGCCTAGGGGGGGGGCAGTCGATAGTGTGATGGAGTTTTATCAACTGCTTTTTCCAAACCATCTGCTTTTTCAGCCATATCTAATGTAATTTTGGCTGCCCCCCCCCTCCCTATGCCCATGAAAATAACAACAGCATGCTTTACTAGGAGAAGTTCAAAATTATTTGCAGCATTGCGCCAGGAAAACTGTAACAACACTGGAATTTCTGCAAATTGTGTTAACCATGCATCTAAAAAAATAATACCCCTATAATTTATCAAATCACCACATGTTTCACATAGGACAGTATTTCATAAATAGTCGTAGCCTATTATTTATCTGCAACTCTTCAAAGATACAGGGGTTAAATACCCTTGGTGCAGCAAGGATAAAAATAAATCGCTATTGGTTATTGACAAAGAGTTGAAGGATGGGTCAGGCGCGTACGAAGGAATAAATTTTTCTACAAGGGAGGAGCATGTTTTGAGCAGGGGCACATTCATATAACAGCGCAGAACAGGCAATACTATGGAAATATTGGACACAATAATAATCCAGGCTAGAAGAGAGCCCACACTCCCTGTTTATGCACCTGGGGTAACCATTGGTTTATATGCTTGGGGGATGGACTTGAGTAATTTCAGTGATTTTGTTTGATAAAGACGACGTTGCTGTTAAGAGGAGTGTCGCCAGTGTTGTAGTATTTCATATGTCCTCTAAACCATGTTAAATAAACACAGGTGAATGTATACCCATGACGGACGTGCATATCGAATATTTTTGATCCTATGTAAGACAAAATATTTTTTTAAACATCCCTCCTTAGTCAGTTTGTTGCTCTAAAACCTTGTCCTCCTGAAGTGTGAGTTTTTTGTGATTTTAATATCTAAATAGTGTACTTACTTGTTTGTGATCATTACTTTATGGTCATGTTTATCAGCTACTCAACCATAAAATTTGCAAGCTTGCAAGACTACATTGCCAATACAATTAAGTGGCTGTCAATTACTTCACGCTCAATCAATAGGTCTTGCACAATTACCAGCAGATACGGGTACGGGCGGTACGTAGAGGAATGTTTCATATAGTTTGAAATTATCTGGTTAGTTAATGCTCATGTAGTTATTGTTAGAGAAATGTCACAATTTGTTTTTTTGTTTTAAGGTTATTTTGTCATGGAGCCAACGGATCTTATTCTTAAGCAGAATAGCCATGCCTAATTTAGAAACAGTCAATTTAAATATTGCACTTAATAATTAACTGTTACAGGGGGGGGGGGGCAGGGCTAGATCCAGGATACTGGTGAAAAATACTCATCCTAACTTTTTTTTAAATAATCAAGACTTATAATTCACACGTTAGAAAAAAATCTCGTAGTGGGTGTTTTGAACTCCCAAGGGTCCTGATAAGAAACCTAAGAATTTGATCAAGTAACCAATTTTGTTATCTTGCTGGGACATGTTTGTTTATGGGAAAGATATCAAACCTCATAAATTCATGACTAATAAAAAGACAATTATCTTTAAATGTTCTTAGGTTTGTCCACCCCCTCCTCTAAAAGACTTAAACAGCGCTCTTATTCCATCAGACCTTTTCTCTACTATTACTTTTCAGTACTAATATTTCATTTGTAGATACCTAGGGCTCCAATGCAAAACCCAAGAGTCTAGTAGTTTCATTGGTAAATGAAAGAAGGGCTTGACGGCTTGTATATCTATCCCAGTAGACATTTTGCCTCTATCAATGACTGGTCGTCCTTGCTTCGGGAGTACCTCTAAGTTGTGAAGCTTGTATTTCACAAAACCATCTGATTTTGATATTTTTAGTTAAGCTTTTTTATCACGTAATCAACTAATCACGTGGCTTAGAAATTAAGGTCATTTTAAGTTTCAAACTGATATCCAGCGCCCTGCCTGCCCTTAATCTAGCAATACACCTATCATTAGGTTCCAGCGTTTCAATTGAACATTCTGATGTGCCAATAGAAGAAGGATTGACGTAAATCCCCGAAAATCCTTCCGGTAAAGTCGGAAAGTTTTTATTGTTTTGAAGAAAACAATAAGGATGCCTGTTACTAAAAGATATATTTCCGTTAAATCAGTGATCCCAACCGCTTTCGGGTCATGCCCCATCTAGGCATTTCTAAAATCCTGATGCCCCCTTGTGATATTTAAATTTTCTTATTCAAAGTCTTAAGTGCATTCGTTCACTTCGAAAAGGCTTAAAAGGCAATTAACTTGGTATCTTCCTTGGGTCGTTCTCTGGACATATTTTATACCAATGAATAGTTTCGCCAGAATACAATACCTTTTATACATTGCATAACGTCATTACCATACTATCATGCATTTTTTTTATATTTTTAAATGCATTTGATTGTGATGTCATTCTCATGAAAAAGGGTTTTTTTTCCAGATCAAGGCTTTAAACTAGTCAGCCAAAAGTGCGCGTCCCGCCCGTGGCCCCACCAAAATATTGCCATGCCCAACCGGTGGGACCTGTGCCCTACGTTCGGAATCACCGCATTAAATGGTAATTTGGGAAACAAAGTATAATTACGCCATGAGGCAGCCACTTTTTTTTGTTCTGGCACTAATTATTATTATTTTCCTCTTTATATACTGTTTAAATTGTGCCAGCAAAACTTTCTCAAATCTGAGAATAGGGGGAGGGGTGTAAAACAATCATGAGACTACTGGTCTCTTCATAATGATTTGCATGCCTGTCAAAAAGCAGAGTTTTTATCGGGTTTGCATTTACCAAACCCTGGAGAATAAATCTTTTTGCCACCTTCTTCTATGAGGAAAATATAGAAGAATCTATAAAGTGTTGATGCCAGTAAGAATGCTCTGGCAAAACGTTTATCATCGGAGTATAGTTGGAAAAAACTGTTTACCCGTGGGCAAGAAGGGTTGCCAGCCGGCAAAAAATCACTAGATTTTAGTGTTTTTTTTGTTTGATTTAGTGACTTTCTTCAATAATTTAGTGATTTATGTGCTGATTTTGATTTCTTTTTAGGCAATATAAAAAATCACTGGATATAGTTATAAATCACTAGGGGTGGCAACCCTGCTTACATGAAAACACTAATGCCAATCAAATTAGATTAGTTACTTCTGAAACGGCAGGAGAGGATCTTGTGATGAGAACCTTGAGAAATCAATCACCTTACTTCCTTGACCACAGAAGATAAAATCTTATGATAGTCAGAAGGCATTCCTGACTCGAGAACTAAGGTGAATTTAGACCCGTACTCCTTCACATTTAAATGTTTTTATGATTTCCGTGTAATTTCTTATTTTCCCATATAATTTGCCTATTTTTCACGTTTTAACGAAGTTCCAGGCCTTCTCCAAATTAAATTCTGGCGGATGTGTCTAAACAAGTCCTAAGCTGTCTGATGAGAATAAAATGTACCTTTGCCTCTTAGATCTTAGCAGCCTCATAAATTTGACGGCCCAAAAATGGGCCTGTTCAATTGGAAGGATTTGAAGTAAAACAGGAATGGGGATTAGTTCAGAGGCGCAAGATCAATGCTCTAATGCACCCAACTGTAAACAGCAGCTGCAACAAAAAAGAAAACAAAAAAATTGTAGCTGCAAAAAAAGTGGCTAAGCATGGAAAAATACAACTATTTTTTCAAGTGGAGAGTAAGTCTAGATGATTGTTTGTATTCTTGCTGTTGCATTTTCTTATCATAATAGTAAAAGAAAATAAACTCACCGTATGCAGGATCATTAAATTCAAACTTCGACGTCGTATTATCATTTAAAATGTCACTCGGTACGCTCATGAAAAACCAGCGTGCATATTTCTGTTCCTCTAGTTCTAACAAATGGTATAATTCAGCAGCCGAAATTTTCTTGCCATTTAATTCAAAATACTCATCTTCTTCAATGGATACACTATTCATCTCTTCTTCCAGAAACTGAAGGGCATCAGGACTTAAATATTGGTGAAAATTTTCATAAATATCTTTGACTGTCACTTTTCGATTTGGTGTATCTGTGACTGGTAAACCGTTGGCTGATAAAAATAACAAATACACCATGCCTAAAAGCAAAAACATAAAACATTCTAAAAAAAGTTCCTGTCGTTCACAAAGGTTAGGCTATACCAAAAATCGTGTCTGTATGAAAATTTATCGTATTGTTTCCCAGTTTTCATACAAAATTTCGTACAAAAGAAATGAAAAAGATTATTCTGCTACAAAAATACTAAATAAATGCAAAGAATATTTGGGAAAAAATTATATTCCGTATTAAAAAATGACTGATTAGGTTAGATATGTAATCTCAACTTCCTCTTTAAACGAATCAAAATTAATTCAAAACCCAACCAAAAATGTCAGAATTAAATTTCCCCGCGATCCATTTACTAAAAGTACGTGTACATTCTACTTATAAATACATAAGCCATACGACAGCCTTTCCTTATGTCTCCAGTCAACATAATTCTAAATATTTTCCCAAACTATCGCATCCTTTGCTAGAATATGATCTTGCGCTTCCAACAGTTTCTCCTTCCAACAGTTAATAGCTATACAACACCATCATCATTGCTGCAGTTCTTCGTTTTTACCAATCTCTTCTCCAATTTATGCTATAACCTGCCGATTACCTAGTCAATGTTGTTTCAAGGTTGCTATAACTCTTCTTCGCTCTCTTTCTGCTTACATCTTATTTAAGAAAAAAAAGTAAACGTGAGGAGTAAGTGGCAAACCTGATCATACCACTGGCAATGTCCCCAGTTATAAGATATTGTCCTTTAAAGAAGGAGCAACATTAAAACTTAAAACGAACATAAAACATTCTGTATACGAGAGGGAGGGACTGACTCTTCCTCAACCCACGCTCTTTACACCGAAGTCTTAGAGTTCTTTAAAAATACTTGTAAAGATTTGTGACAAGAAGTCAAACTTTATCGTAAAGAGTGAGTTGTGTGGAAGGGGCAGCCCCCCTCATATGCGGACTAATTTCTGTTCGTTTTAAGTTATAACATTGCACCTTACTTTCTGTTAAAAAAAAACATATTTCTTGTCTAATTAATGGCCGTTTCTCAAATCATGCAAGAAAGTTCCCCCCCCCCCCCCGTGTAAAGTTTCCCTAGGAAAATACCCCTAAAATTTACTTCCAAACGCAAAATTCTCCCTGTGAAAAATCCCCTCCCCGCAGGAAATACCCTCCCAAAAAATTCCATTTATTTCTCAATAACAAACAGTATAGTTGAACAACGGGCAAATTGCTTAGCTTCCAGCCCTTTCTCAAGGGACTATGGGAGTCATGTCATCCCGAAGAAACAGTTATTGAATCATTCAAATATGCTAAATCAAATGGTTATCTCAAAATTCTGATTGCATGTCTTTGAGAGAAAAAGGGGACAATGGAGGGGGCTATTTGCCCTCCAGTCCTTTTGTGCAGTTACAAAGGGCAATATAACTTTCGATTTCCGTTCGAATGAGTCCTCTCTCAATCCTCTAGTCTAGGATAATTGGTTCGAAAAGAGCACCCTTGGAAAAAAACAAAGAAACAAACACGCATCCGTGATCTTTCTTCTGGCAAAAATATAAATTTCAAATTTACGTACATAGGAGCTTGAAATCCCTACAGTTGGGTTCTCTGATTGAGCCGTTTTTTTTCTAATGTAGGTAGATTATGCCATAAGCAGAACTAACTGCAATGTTACATGCACGTACGCGCGGGGAGGGGGGTATCCATCCTAAATAATTTTTTAATACCAGATTATCTTCACTGAGACTGGCTTAAGAGCTGTTTCAATTGCTTGAAAGGCTGCATCGAAACAGTTACAAGTAGAGATGTGCACTGGGCGGTGGCGGTTCTGGCCTCTCTTGCGCCCCGGGAAAAATCTTGATTAGCGCCTCCCCCCTTTCGTCCACAAAATTTGTATTTATGAAAAGATTATTTTCAGTTTATGAATTAATTAATAATTTATGTTTTAATTGTTAATTCATTAATATTTGAATTATTTATTTATTTTGATATCATTATTTTAATTATTATTGTTCTTCGTTTTCGTTTTAATAATTAATTAATAATATATTAATTAATTAATAATATATTAATTATTTTCATTTATTACTTACGCCTCTACTTTTTTTTATAAAAATAAAATTTCAAAAATTACAAAATCATTATAACCGTGAGATTATTTATTTGAAATCACGCTCCCTAAAATTTCAGCGCCCGGGGCAAGTACCCCCTCTGTACTGCCTAAAATCGCCTCTGGCACGGGGGCTAATTATGCTAAAGCCAATCAAGAGTAATAGCACTTTCTTCTCTCTCTTTCTCTTAGCTAATTTAAACAAATAATGATCATTATATACCTTCCACTAAGGGGCAAATTTCGTTACATGAAAAAGTTATTTTAAGAAAATACCCCTCAAAAATTTCGAACAAAGAATCTAGCGGTTATAATCATTCTATAACTCTTGAAATTTGTGGTAACGAACTGTAAGTAAGGAGCAATCCGGCTCAATAGTAACCGAAACTCTAAAATGCATCATACCAATAGATACCAATAGATACATCAAAAGAATCAAATTTTTATGCTGATTTCAAATATATAAGTTTCATCAAGTTTTTTCTTACCCATCAAAAGTTAAGTGCCTGAGGAAATTTACTTTTATTTTCGAAAAAAGAGAGAAACACCCCCTAAAAGTCGTATAACCTTAATGAAAATCACACCATCAAATTCAGCGCATCAGAGAACCCAACTGTAGAGGTTTCAAGCTCATATCTGCAAAAATGTGGAATTTTGTAAATTTTGCCAGAAGAAATATCACGGATGCGTGTTTATTTGTTTGTTTGTTTTTGTCTTTTTTCCCCGGGTTGATCGTATTGACCCAGTGGTCCTAGAATATCGCAGGAGGGCTCATTCAAACGGAAATTAAGAGTTCTAGTGCCCTTTTTAAGTGACCAAAAAAATGGAGGGCAACTAGGCCCCCCCCCACGCTCATTTTTTCCCAAAGTCACCCACAGCCCCCGGGGGAAGGGCTGAAAATTATGTACTTTGCCCAATGTTTACATACAGTATTGGTTATTGGGAAATATACAGACGTTTTCAGGGGGAATTTTTTCTGGTAGTGGGGGGGGGGGTACGTGGGAGGATCTTTCCATGGATGAAGTTTTCATGGAGGAAGGGACATTGCTATGAAGGAGGCGCCGGATTTCCCAGAATTATTTAAAAAAACGATCAGAAATTAAATATAAAAATAACAAGTTTTCAACTGAAAAACTTTTCAACATCAAAACTTGAAACGAACAGAAGCAATTACGTATATGGTTGGGTTCACCCCCTAGTCAATACTTCGCTCTTTGCGCTAAAGTTTCTTTTAGTACTTTCATAAGAGCTATTTATTCTAATTAACGGCCTTTGTGATTAAGGGGTCATTTTTAAAGAATTGGAAAAAAATTTGAACTTTAGCGTAAAGAGCGAGGTATTGACTAGGGGGGCGAACCCCCCTAATATACGTAATAAAAATAAGAATATAAAATTTCGTTACTTAAGTTAATTCGTAAGTTATATATATTTATTACTAATAAAAACGTTCGTAAATAAAATTAAACAATTTTCGAGAAAGCCATTTAGCCAAAAAAAGAGGAAAATTAATATGTATGTTTCGTTTTAATTATTCATGTACTGTCAGCCAAAATCAAAACCTGCATTAATGTAAAAACGTTCAGAAATTAGATAAAAAAACAAGTTTTTTTAACTGAAAGTAAGGAGCGATATTAAAACTTAAAACGAACAGAAGTTATTTCGTATATGAAAGGGGCTGTCCCCTCCTCAACGCCTCGCTCTTTAAGCTAAACTTTGACTCTTTCTCACAACTCTATTTTTTAGAACAATAAGAAACTTTTGCGTAAAGACCAAAGCATTGAGGAGGGGACAGTCCCTTTCATATACGGAATATTTCTGTTCGTTTTTAAGTTTTAATGTCGCTCCTTACTTTCAGTTAAAAAAAACTTTTTTTTTTGTTTAATTTCAATAAAGTACAGGGCGCAGTTAATGAATATAGCAATATTTAATAAATTATCAATTAACTGATAAAATAAAAGATAAAACTAATTGAATAGTAGTAATTAAAATAATTAATAATAATTAAATAATCTAAATAGTAAAAAAATAAATTACTAATTAATTAGTAAATTGAAAATAAATGTCTTAATAAATAAAATTTTGTTAAAATTTGGCTTGAAAACATCGTGGGAGATAGGAGGGAGGAGGGCGCTATCAAGATTCTTCCGTGGGCGTAAGAGAAGCCAGAACCGCCACTGGGCAAGGGCATAAGCCTAATTACTAGCTTGTATCCTAGTATGTTGAAACATAGTATACACTTAAGTAATTTCTGAAAACCGAGGCCGTATAGCACTTGCGCAGGAATACGGTTCAGAAGGGGAAATTTCGAGGGGATGAAAGAAATATTTACAATTTAAAGGTGTTTTTTCTGTCATCTATAGATACTATAGTCTAAGAGTAAACTTGCCATTAATGGCATAAATGTAGAAGCCAGCTTGTGCAGTGTTTCCCGAAGGTTGTTATTTCAACATCTTCTCTAGGTCATTTCAGTCACAGTTAATCTACAAAAGCATGTGCTACGTGGCAATTTGTTTTTTTCCTCTATTAGCTAACTGAGCATGACGAATCGGACTGTGGTGAAGGTTAGTTACAGCGAAAACAAACCTACTTTCCGTGAACAAAAGGCACCGAAAATGAGGTACAAGTAACGATTATATAGTCCCGCAGAAAGTTTGATACCTCTTTTATGCTTACCTTAGGTTCACACAGATGGGCTTTCACTGAAAAAAAAAATCGCGTTATCTGTCAGACTTCAAATGTTTTTATGCTGCCAGTTCATGCGTCATGACGGTCCAAAAACTTCGATGAAATATTTCAACTGAGCCGTTGAAAAACGCACCCGTTAGAAAAATAAACAATTTCTACTCAATTCAATGTTTTTAGTCTTGCCGTCTGCGCTTTAACAGATTGAAATACCAAATTTGATATGAACAGTATCGCCCTTTTCTGCACATGCTGTTTGTTAGAAGACACGCAGCTCTTTGAGCCCAGGGCTGCTCGAGCTGCAGCCAGAATCTGTAGAAAGCCCTTAGATTTTGAATCTTTTTTTTCCAAATGTATATTATTTGGCATTACAATCGATTTCTGATTATAAATAAATACAAAAAATTAGGCAAACAAACAAACTCAGTAAACTTCTGTTTACAGCCCAGGGCAATATCCAAGTATTAGTGGGGGAGGGCTGGGGCGCAATTATCGCAGTAACAAGTTTATGGTTGGAAAGAGTGCTCAATGGAGAATCGAAAGGTACTACTTTCAGTACCCCTTTTTTGCCTACCTCTTTTATACCCATGCCTCCCCCTTTAGATTTTGAAATATATGTTTTGGTGGTATTTTCGTAAAAAAATGTCTTTTCGGTATTTTCGTTGAAAATATAAGAACAAACGTGCCCCCCTAAATTCTGAAAATAAAACCCAAAATGTGGTGAAATGACACCACTGAGTAAGAATGGTGTTTTTATAGTGTAAGATGTTCAAAAGAGGACATAGACCAGGCTGGTACCAAACATGTATCCTAGACAAATGAAAAATACATCTATTAAAAATGAATAAACGGCCTTCTGCTCAATCCCGTATTTAGTTTGTTCAAACTAGAAGAAACGAACAAAGATGAAAATATCTGTATTTTGCGCTTGTTCTCTGTTTTAAAACAAAAGAGCAGTATCATTCGGTTCGGTTCCCAGATCGTAACTCTTTCTAAAGATAATTGTCGCCACCCACCTTCCAAGGCAATTTATGCCAGGTATAGCCCTAAATGATGTATTTATCTATTGTTTTGCATTGTTTGAATCATAGCATATCTTCATAAATAGTCATCTTATTCTTAACCCAGTCAATAGCATCACGTCAATTTGAAACATAAGAACATTTCCATATAT
>JAQQPU010003563.1:16234-45778 GCA_029168905.1 Artemia sp. Kazakhstan ARC1039 | reverse complement strand
GGGGGGGGGGGGTAAAATTATTGTGGTATCGACCATTATAACAATATTTGGAAAAAGGGGTGGTCGGAGAATCAAATATTTAATGGTTCACCACTTCTAAAGGAAATATGCCAAGCAAATGCCATGTAAGGCCCTATCCAGGGGGTGGGGGTAAGGGGTTTGAACGTCGCCGCAAAATGTTTGTCCGACTAGCAAAAAAAATAACAAAAATGCATATAAACAAATTTTTGATGCGTTTTTAAAGTTTTTTTCGTAAAATCCCCCCAAAAAACTCTGTATACGTTCTTGATGCCATGGACTGGTGCTACTCATCTGTTATTATAGCTATTTCCTCAGAGGAGCCCATAGAGAAGAAAGTACCGAAAAACGTAGCTGTACAAATCAATGGTAAACCTGGGAACGAAATTAGCACCTGACCCCTTGCTTGGACCGATTGTCAACACTCTTGTTCTATTAAATGAAGAGACATTAAGGCTTACAAATGATGCTCGCTTTCTTATCCATTTTCCCGACTTTGATCTTCACTCTTACATGCGTCTAACCGTTACTAAGCTTCCATCGCTAGGAAAACTCCCAAATACACTAACACATCACCTTGAGTAGGGTCATCACACCGTAACCAAATGAGACATCTTATCACATGCGAAAGATACTACTGCCAACATGCAATAATTAATCTCTTAACGAACCTGCACATTGACTCAAGTCTAGGTGACAAGCCAATCGGGTTTTTAGCAATGTTTAGCAAACTTTTCTCGAGTTAGGGCTTGATCGCATTAGATTCCTAGATTTTTCGTACTAGTCGCCAGTTCCTTGGATTGTCCTTATTCCTTCCCTTCCCAAATAATTTTCCCGAGTAGCCTATGCACCGTAACCAGAAGCCTACTAAATACGCATTTAAAGAAGTTTCAACGAGCAAAAAAAAAAAAAAAAAAATTATTTGAACAAAAAGATCGGACGGCTACTAGCCCCCCTCACACGTCCCTTTTTTCCTCAAAAATTGTTTGATCAAAAGTTTGAGATAGCCATTTTGTTTAGCATAGTTGAAAGGTTCCGGGGATACAGGGTTTTGAACCCCAGCCCATTTTTTTCTGATTGGTAAAAGCATAACAAAAATGTACGTAAACAAATTCTCGATGTGTTTTAAAAGTTTTTTTTTGTAAAAAAACGAAGCAAATGCTGGATGTGCTCTTCATTACACTAATTGCATATCAATCGAATTAATATAGAACAAGCTAGTGTATTCTTTTAAGGGAAAAAGTGTTTTATCTAACAAAAACGTGAAAAAAAACAGCTGTATAAAAATAAAAACATTAGTTTAAAAATATAAGTTTTTGGTAAATAGTATCAAGAATATTTAAAGCTTCACATTGGAGCTTTAAAGTAAGTTCAGCTTTGAAATTCAAACAAAATAAATAATTCAAACTAAATAATAATTAAACTAAATAAATAATTCAATCAAACAAAATAATTTCAGTGTATATTTTAAACATACTTTGCAAGGACAGAGAATATTCTATGACCTTTTCAATAGTTGCCTCCTCCCTCCTCAAATAAAAATCATAGCTTTATTCCTTGCGTACATGGAACCGATAAGATACAAACACCAGGAAACAATTACTACTCCTACTAACAACTCACCACAGCACCAGGCCGCCTGAGGCCAACACAGCTATGTACGCTCCTCCTCCTTCAATCTATTCAAAGTATCCCCTTTTCACCCTTCGAGGAAATTCCTATTTTCCTTAAATATTTACGACTTCCTCCCATCCCGACCGCGGACGTCCTGCGTTCAGTTTAGTCCTAAACGGTTGGCCGAAAAGGACAATCTGTAGCAATCTGTCATCCTTCATTCGCAAAAGGTGCTCTAGCCATCTCATCCTTTCTTTCATTATAGCCCTGGAAAGCGGGGTTTAGTCACACCTTTTTTTTTTTTACAAACACCGGAAAGGTGGAGACTAATTTAAAGGGAACAAACCATGTTTCATATTTTGTTAGAATTTTCTGACTATTTGGTCTTAAATTGTGTCCTTATTTGTCTTTAAAAATAACAAGAAGAAAAAAGAACAGGGAATGTCAGGTTTTTCAGGCTTTTCAAACTGGTTCATCTCCTATAGCTTGTTCTTGTTTCTGCGTGTCCCAGTGACGACTATGTGGCCTTTTTAAATGTTATCCTTGACATTGATTTTTCACCCTCGCTGATTGCATGTTGTAGAATCAACAAAAGAAACGGCTTCTTAATTTCGTTTTTTTCTCTTTTGCCGTTCAATGTTTTAATCTATTATGCATACTTTCAAGCACAGGAAGTCCAGAAGAATCCGATGCGGTCAGAGGGCGGAGAACTAGGAAACTGTATCTTTTATACCCTCTGCCTTCCCCCTCCTAAAAAAACGTCCGGATGGTTTACAATACTGTGAGCTCCTACAATTCCTTGTAATTTAGCATGCTGCTTTAGTGCATCTACATCCCTCTCCCTGTCTCATGAACAAAAAATATTAATATAATAGCAAAAGTGCTAATTTTGTTTGAATTAAATAAAAAAAAAATTCGGTTGAAAGCATGGACCAACAATAAAACCTAAACACGTACAAAACAATTTTCGTCTATGAGGGGGACTACCCCTTCCTCTACCCTTGTTCTTTACGTTAAAGTCTTAAAGTTCTTTAAAAACACTTCTCACTCAAATTCAACGGCCGTTGTGTTGAGCGGTCTTTCTTAAATAATTTTGACAAAAAGTCCAACTTTAGCATAAAGAGCAGGGGTTGAGGAATGGGTAATCCCCCTCATATACGGAATCCTTTCCGTTCGTTTGAAGTTTTAACGTTACTCCTTGCTTTCAGTCGAAAAAAAACTTCTTTTTATATATTCAATTTCTGACCGTTTTTGAAACCGTGCCAGGAAATCTCCCCCTCGTTTAAAATTTACCCTCGAAAATTTCCCTCAAAACTTTCCTCTTTATAGACCCCCCCCCAGAAAATGCCCCTAAAAAATTGACGAACATCAGAGGCAACGCTATAGCGTTGCCTATATTAAAGGCCATACGGCTCCAATGTTTTATTATTATTATTATTTTTTTTTTAATTCCCAAAGGCACTTCATATGGAAGGGGTCGTCTTAGAAACTTCAAAGGGGTCTAATTCGAATGGAAATTGAGAGTTCTAGTGCCCTTCTTAAGGGTCGAAAGTGATTGGAGGGCAATTAACCCCTCACCCACGCCCATCATTCCCCCAAACACATCCAATCAAAATTTTGAGATCGCCATTTTGTACAGCGTAGTTGATTTCCAGATAGAAAATATGTTTTTGAGGAGGACACTCCCCCACGGCCCTCAGGGCAAGGGTTGTAAGTTATGCCCTGGGGGCATATAAGGTTTTTATAGAAAGTGTTGTCGTAGAAACTTCAAAAAGGACACATTTGATTGGAAATTCAAAGGGCTAGTGCCCTTTTTAATAGTCGAAAGTGATTGGAGGGCAACTAGCCCCCCCCCCCATGCCCATCATTCCACCAAACACATCCAATTAAAATTTTGAGATAGCCATTTTGTTCAGCGTAGTTGATTTCCAGATAGAAAATATGTTTTTGAGGAGGTCACTCCCCACAACCCTCAGGGCAAGGGTTTTAAGTTATGCCCTGAGGGCATATAAGGTTTTTATAGAAGGCGTTGTCGTAAAAACTTCAAAAAAAGCTCATTCGATTGGAAATTCAAAGGGCTAGTGCTCTTTTTAATAGTAAAAAGTGATTGGAGGGCTACTAGCCCCCCACGTCTCTCATTCCCCCAAAGACATCCAATCCAAATTTTGAGATAGCATTTTGTTTAGCGTAGTTGATTTCCAGATAGGAAATATGTTTTTGAGGAGGACACTCCCCCACAACCCTCAGGGCAAGGGTTTTAAGTTATGCCCTGGGGGCATATAAGGTTTTTTATAGAAGGCCTTGTCGTAGAAACTTCAAAAAAGGATAATTCGATTGGAAATTCAAAGGGCTAGCGCCCTTTTTAATAGTCGAAAATGATTGGAGGGCTACTAACCCCCCTCTCACGCCCACCTTTTCCCCAAACACACCCAATCAAAATTTTAAGATTGCCATTTGTTCGGTGGCTAGGATACAACTCTGATTTTGATTCTTGGATCAGTGTTGAAGATATTGACAATGCCCAATGATTTCTATGTAACGTTTATGTTTAACGTTTCCGATCCTCTCTACAATGACTTGAACAAAACAAGTGATTTTTGGACGAAACTCTCCCCCGCCATAAAATTCGATGACAGAAAGTATGAAGTGGCTCTTGTCGACTGTATTCTCAAAAATACCTATGACTTCCTGAGAAAGGATCGTGTGTATGACATAAAAGTTATACCATTCGATTGGTCACTCTTTTTCGAGTATGAATGGGTTGAAGCACTTAAATCTAGTGAATATCAACATGTCAAATTGAAATATATAGAATATGATAGTATGACAGATTTGTGTCGTACAATCAATAGAAAAATCTCATATCGTAGGAATGGTACACTCCATTTTAATTATTCAATGGAACTCGATAGGATTTACATTACCTCACCTGTTGACACTGAAATAATTATTCTGAATGATAATCTGAGAGACGTTCTTGGCTTTAAACAGAATATGATCAATGGGAAAAACGCTGGCACTGTTTACGGGATGGATCAAGTTATTTTTGCTGATTATCCACCTGGTTTCGCCTCGGACTCTTGCATATTTCTCTATGCATCTTTTGTGGAAACGTCAAGAGTTGGTAATTCAAATGTCCCCCTCCTACGTGTTCTTGAACGAAAAACAACCCACGAACTTGTTCATCACTATAATATAAAGCATCTTCAGTATGTTCCCGTAAACACTTCGTATTTGGAACTCTGTCAGTTAACACTAAGAAGTGAATTGGGTGATCCTCTAGCAATAACAAAAGGTTTAGCAGCGATTACATGTCATTTTCGACCCATTGCCGGCGATACCACCTCCTAAAATGAACAATAAAAGAATTCCATTTGTCTGTCCCGATATCGATTGCTATGTTGGTGCTCTGAGTCCACGTCAAATAGGCAATGGATTGGACTACTACAAGGGGCGTACTACAATGTCTGGCTATGGTCTTGGTAGCTGGTTTACTAGGCTATTTCGTTCTGCACTACCCCTTGCCAGAAAATATCTTGTACCTGCTGCATCAAATTTTGCTGCCTCAACACTACAGGACTGGGGGTCGGGTAAGAATTTCAACGAGAGTGTTAAGGAAAATATTAGATCTTGAGCAAGAGCCGTTGGTGAGCAATTCAAATCTCAGCAAAATGGGAAGGGATTAAAAAGGATGCATGCGCGTCATTCACTCATCAGTCTCTACCCAGGCGGAAAGTGAAGGACATCAACAGGACTTTGAGAAATAAAACAACGAAGACCGATAAGGAGAAGAAAAAGAAAAAGATTGTTAGATCAAAGAAGGATTTCTTCTCTTAAGATGACTTATCTCCCTCACAAGGAATCTTATCCATCAATCTGTTCAATGCTGAAAATGTTGATGTCAGTGTCAAGTATGGCTACTATGAACAATTTCATCCCCAGCAACCCCTATCGGAAAATTTACACTTTCAAATATTTTCCAATGAAGACTATTTCATTGATTTGTCATCAACATTTATTGATTTAAATGTTGCGGTGAAGAAAAAGTCAGATAATACAACTCCAACTGCTGCCGATGGTTACCCCCCAATGTCAAGATTGACATAAAGTTGCAACTAGCCCCGTCGAATTTCATTTTGAGAAAAACACTTCCTGCAGCACCCGATGCAAATTTCATTATCACATCGGCAATTCTCCACGTCCGAAAACAACAAGTTATGAGCTCTGTTGTATTGGCAGTGGAAAAGCTAAGAGCCAATGGCAACAACATTAAACTTCTTGTTCCCCATACGATCACCAATCAACGTCACATTGCCACCGGCTCTCGTAGCTATACCGATTCATCATTTATCAATGGAGAAATCCCATCAAAACTCACTTTGGCCTTTGTAAAGAGTGGCAATGCCGTTGGACCCTGGACTGAATCCCCCCATGATTTTAATTTTTACGTTCTATCTAGCCTTGTGTGCAAAGTGAAAGGTATTCCACTGTACACTCTATCATTTGACAAAAAATCCTATAGAACTCTGTACGAATTGACCATGCAATCCCTAGATCATGACTCCCAACTATTTGAAAATGGAGTCACCGATTCAATGTTTTCAAAAAATCATGGTGTAATTGTTTTGGACTTGTCGGGGACCTAGGATATGAGCATAGTACGAACAGGGAATGTACGTTTAGAGTGTACATTTGCCGATGCTTTGACTGAGAGTATCACGCTAATATCATTGAGTCAATTTGAAACCTATTGGGAAATCACACCCGACAACAGTGTTCTACTAGACCTAGCACCATGAACACAAACCAAATAATCAATGTATTTAATATGGATCCATACATGTCCCAGTACAAGTCCTATTGCATACCATCGGACTTCATTGAAAAAATTCCAAGTGTTAACAATGCCTTTATCATTGTTAATAGCAGTCCATCGACTTTGAAGACAGGCCATTGGCTATGCATCTTTCAAACAGTGAAGAATATTGAATTTTTTGATCCTGTTGGCTTATCATATAAATTCTACACTCCACACATTAGCAACTTTATTGAAAGCAGCGGGAAAACTATTATTCAAAATCAAAGGAGAGTACGGGATTTAATGACTAAGACATGTGGCTTTCATGCACTACTCTTTTTCATGTTCAGATGTCATGGCTATACCTACAAGCAGTTTCTCAACATTTACGTTGACTTACCTCGATTGAACGACTTTCTAGTGGAAAATATACTTACAAGCGTGTTTAATATTGATTTTAGTACCCTACGATTAAAATGTTCTAAAAATGTATGTGAAATTGTTTATTAATAAGAATAATGTTTATACATGATAAAAACGACTTTTCTACTCTTTATAGTTCATCTTCTACTAGGTGTAGGTTTTTGTCGATAACAACTAATGCAGGTAGATTATCTGAATTCACAGTATATTGATCCTGATGTGCTGCAATGTCAGGGTCACATTTTCTAAAATAGAGTGTAACTTCACTCTTATCATATCTCTTTGTATAGTCAATGATACTATTCTCATTCATTTTATAGAATTCACATGTTTCAATTTGCTTATTTGAAGCAATGTCACAAACAGTGTCCACAAGTGACGAATCACATTCCGTCATAGCCAAATAAAAATCATTGGGCTTATAATCATAGTAGCCATTGTCTTCACAACGATGACGTAGAAACCAAATTCTTTTGTTGTTCCAACAGTTGAATCGCTGACCCGGTTCCTCCCACCAGAACAATCTAAAGCCACGACGATACCAATCTCTTAGCAATAAACTAAAATCACGCTTAGGGTTCTTTCCAATCATACTAGAATATGTATTCTCCCACTGATTACATTTATCATAGTGGCAATTGGAGCATAGGTACCCTCTAGGATGAGAGTCACACACCTCTTCAAGACAGGAATTACAGCCTTTAATTTGTATAACATATCCTCTATGCAATTTACACGGGTTGCATAATCTGCACTTTTCATCATACTCATCAATCATTGTACAATTCTCACCTGATGACCAGCTTCCCAGTGTGTACATGCATAGCGGACATGTATGGAACATTTTTTCATGTGTGTTGACACTCTCACTGCCACAATGAAACTGAGCTCCCAACAACAAATTGAGTGGGATAGATAGAGAAAGAGAGAGAGGAGTAAATCATCCTTGAACACCATCTTTCTCAAGTCCTAAATTTCTAAACTAGTGTTTAAAAGCATATCCACAATATCATTTTGCTGTGTCGTGATTAATATGTCAATAAATTGTGTAAATGCCGTTGGTCCACGACGTAAAAGCTTCGTGCAATAGTCTAATGACGGAGAATCAGTTTTCATTATATCGACAAGCATTCCCTGAGAAAATATCTTCCTTTGAATAGACAGCTCTAGAAAATAATCATCTTGAATCAAACATTTTTCCATAAACACAAGATTCCCCATGATTCGCTCTTTCTCAAATCTATCCATTTTTTAGAGTCCTAACACACTCACAGCCAACTTCAGACTAACCAGATTTTTTTTTCTACTCTAAAAATACACGCTAGCCTACTATAGAAAGAAAAATATCTTTGATTTAGAAACAGTTTTATTGAGCATAATTACAACAATAATAATAACTGATTCAATTTGTTTTTATCAATATATTTCACTAGTGCATCTAATGCTGCCTGAGGTATATTTATCTGCACAATATTCAGTTTCGCAGCTAAACATAATTGCTCCTCCATTTTAAATTTGCTCAATAATATCACATATCTAGCATACATATCATCCCATTCAAGGCATAGTCTACAGCCTCCTGTTATTTCCACAGCCACGTTTGGTACTCGTATATCTTTGCTGTTGCCGGCTCCACCATCAACCTCCAATAGTGTAAATGCTCCGCTCATTTTTTCTACTAATATCCTCTCAAATAAACTATTCTCTCTGAATTCAATTCTCTTACTAATCTTACTAATATGAATTGCAATGAAAATCACTCCTTTTATTCGAATCCAATTACTAATCAAGTTATCGTATATGGAGTAACCTCCGCTCTCTCTGATTGGCCCTAAAAAAATGGGTGTTGCCTCAAAAACCAGTCTGCTTGCATTATACAATCTTAACTATACTTTCAAAACGTGTTGATCACTTTGCTTGGAAAGGTACCAAGGAACATAGGTGTGAGAGGATACTCACTCTCTTTGAAAACGTCTAGAGCTTCAAGCAAATAGCATGGGAATTTCTATAGCTTCAAGCAAAGTATAAGACCATTTGAGGGGGTACTCACTCTCTTTGAAAAGGTGTAGAGCTTCAAGGAAATAGCATGGTAATTCCTATAGCTTCAAGCAAATCCATACTATGCATACTACTGGTTCTTATGGAAGGAATGCTCGTAAAAACTTCAGAGAGGGCTCATTTCATTGGAAATTGAAAGTTATAGTTCACTTTTTGAGCGTCAAAAGATATTGGAGGGTTACCAGCCCCCCACCCTCCAAACCCTTTTTTCCCAAATGCATCCAATAAAATTTTTAATATAGCTATTATGTTAAAAATAGTTCAAAGATCATATAACGAAAACTCAGGGGTCAATACAGCCCCTCAGGGCCCGAGGGCAGGTGTTGTAAGTTATGCCCTGGGGGAATGTATGGTTTTTATTGAAGGGATGCTCTTAAAAAATTCAGAGATGGCTCATCTTATTGGAAATTGAAAGTTCTAGTTCAGTTTTTAGAGTCAAAAGAGATTGGAGAGCAACTAGCCCCCCCACGCCCCTTTTTCCCCAAATGCATCCAATAAAAATTTTGAGATAGCCATTAAGTTGAAAATTGCTCAAAAGTCAGATAAAAAAACCAAGGTGTCGTCACAACCGCCCAGGGCCCGGGGGCAGGCGTTGTTAGTTATTTCTGGGACATATATTGTTCGTATGAAAGGGATGCTCGTATAAACTTCAGAGAGCTCATTTGATTGGATATTGAAAGTTGGAGCTCACTTTGTAATATTCAAAAGAGATCCGAGGGCAGCTGGCCCCACCCCCACGCGTTCTTTTTCAAAACCCATCTGATGACAATTTTGAGATAGACATTTTGTTAAAAATAGTTCAAAGATCGGAAACGAAAAAATCCGGTGTCAATAGAACCCCCCAGTGCACAGGGGAAGGCGTTCTAAGTTATGCCCTAAGGGCATGCATGGTTCTTATGAAAGGGATGGTCGTATAAACTTCATAGAAGGCTCATTTGATTGGAAATTGAAAGTTCTAGTTCACTTTTTAATAGTAAAGAGAGTTAAACTAGCCCCCACGCTCTTTTTTCCCCAAATCTGTCCGCTACCAATTTTGAGATAGCCAGTGTTTTGGAAATGGTTCAAAAATTAGATAAAAAAAAACGCCCCCCAGAGCCCGGGGGATAGGCGTTGTAAGTGTTGTCCTGGGGGCGTATATGGTTCTTATGAAAGGGATGCTCGTATAAACTTCAGAGGGGGCTCATTTAAATGGAAATTGAAAGTTCTAGTTCAGTTTCTAAGAGTCAAAAGATATCCGACGGAAACTAGCCCCCCCCCTCCCCACACACACCCTTTTTTCCCCAAGCCCGTCTGATAAAATTTTATAATAGCCATTTCATTAAAAATAGTTCAAATGTGAGATAAGAAAAATTCCTGTGTCGATGGAACACGCCAGAACCCGGAGGCAGGCGTTATAAGTAATGCCCTAGGAGCATATATAGTTCTTATGGAAGGGATGCTCGTATAAACTTCGGAGAGGGCTCATTTGATTGGAAATTTAAAGTTCTTGTTCAATTTTTAAGAGTCAAGAGGAGTAAGTTATATGCTGGTTTCAGGGGATATTGCGTAAAGCGACCGGGATATTGCATAAAGCGAGCAAACACATTATTTTTGGAACTAGATATTCAGGGAAGACATCGTATAAAGCGAGCAGACTGGTTTCTGAGGGAACATCTATTTTCTGGACCAATCAGAGAGAGCTGATACAGAGGGTAGTCCATATTTGGTAACTTGATTAGTAATCGGATTCAAATATAAGGAGTGATTTTCATTATGGTTCATATTAGTAAGAGAAGTGAATTCAGAGAGAGAGAACAGTTTATTATTATTTTAGACGATATTAGCAAAGAAAATGAGTGGTACGTTTACACTATTGGAGCTTGATGGTGGAGCAGGTAGCAGAAATGATACAAGGATGAGAGTACCAAACATGGCTGTGGAAATTACACGAGGATGTAGACTAAGCCTTGAATGGGACGGTATGTATGCTAGATATGTGATATCATTGAGCAAATTTAAATTTGAAGAGAAATTATGCTTTGCAGCAAAAATGAACATTGTGCATACAAATAGACTTCAAGTTTAATTAGATACACTAGTGAAACATATCGAGGAAAATAAATTGAATCAGTTATTATTATTGTTGTAATTATACTCAATAAAATTGTTTCTAAATCGAAGATATTTTTTCTATAGTAGGTTAGCGTATATTTTTAGAGTAGAAAAAGAATCATTTTTAGTGTGAAGTTGGTTGTGAGAGCGTTAGGACTCTTAAAAAATGGATAGATTTGAGAAAGAGAAAATCATAAGGAATCTTGTGTTTATGGAAAAACGTTTGATTCTAGATGATGATTTTCTAGAGTTATCTGTGCAAAGGAAGATATTTTCTCAGGGAATACTTGTCAATATAATGAAACTGATTCTCCGTCATTAGACTATTCCATGAAGCTTTTACGTCGTGGTCCAAAGACATTTACACAATTTATTGACATATTAATCGCGACAAGGCAAAATTATATTGTGGATTTGCTTTCAAACATACACTAGTTTAGAAATTTAATAGACTATGATTTTTTCATGAGAAATATGACGTTTAAGGGGGATTTACTCCTTTCTCCCTCTATCCCACTCAATTTGTTGATCTTAGCTCAGTTTCATTTTCGCGGTGAGAGTGTCAACACATGAAAAAATGTTCCATATATGTCCACTATGCATGTATACACTGGACAGCTGGTCATCATGTGAGAATTGTACAATGATTGATGAGTATGATGAAAAGTGCATATTATGCAACCCATGTAAATTCCATAGAGGATATGCTGTACTAATTAAGGGTTGTAATTCCTGTCTTGAAGGGGTGTGTGACCCTCATCCTAGAGGACACCTATGCTCAAATTGCCACTATGATAAATGTAATCAGTGGTAGAATACATACCCTGGTATGATTGGAAAGAGTCCTAAACGTGATTTTAGTTTATTGCTAAGAGATTGGTATGGTCGTGGCTTTAGATTGTTTTGGGAGGAGGAGCCATGACTACGATTCAACTGTTGGAACAACAAAAGAATTTGGTTTCTATGTCATCGTTGTGAAGCCAATGGCTACTATGATTATAAGCCTACTGATTTTTATTTGGCTGTTGCGGAATGTGATTCACCACTTGAGGACACTGTATGTGACATTGCTTCAAATAAGCAAATTGAAACATGCGAATTTTATAAAATGAATGAGAATAGTATCATTGACTATACAAAGAGATATGATAAGAGTGAAGTTACATTATACTGTAGAAAATGTGACCCTGACATTGCAGCACATCAGGATCAGTATACAGTGAACTCAGATAACCTACATGCATTAGTTGTTCTCGACCAATACCTATACGTAGTAGAAGATGAAATCTAAGGAAAACAAAAGCCGTTTTTATCATGTATATACATTATTTTTATTAATAATCAATTTTACATACATTTTTAGTATATTTTATTCGTAGGGCACTAAAATCAATATTAAACACACTTGAAAGTATATTTTCCACTAGGAAGTCATTCAATCGAGGAAAGCCAACGTAAATGCTGAGAAACTGCTTGTAGATATAGCCACGAAATCTAAACATGAAAAAGAGTAGGCTAATGCATGAAAGCCGCATGTCTTAGTCGTTAAATCCTTTACACTCCTCTGATTTTGAATAATAGTTTTCCCACTGCTCTCAATAAAGTTGTTGATATGTGGAGTGTAAACTTTATATGATAGGCCAAGAGGATCAAAAAATTCGACATTCTTCTCTGTTTGAAAGATGCATAGCCAATGACCCGTCGTCAAAGTCGATGGACTGCTATTAACAATGATTAGGGTATTGTTAACACTTGGAATTTTTTCAATGAAGTCCGATGGTATGCAAAAGGACTTGTACTGGGACATGTATAAATCCATATTAAATACGCTGATTATTTGGTTTGTGTTCATGGTGCTAGGTCTAGTAGAACACTGCCGTCGGGTGTGATTTCCCAATAGGTTTCAAATTGACTCAATGATATTAGCGTGATACTCTCAGTTAAAGCATTGGCAAATGCGCACTCTAAACGTACATCCCCCGTTCGTACTATCCTCATATCCTAGGTGCCAGACAGGCCCAAAACAATTACACCATGATTTTAAAGAAAACATTGAATCGGTTATTCCATTTTCAAATAGTTGGGAATCATGATCTAGGGATTGCATGGTCAACTCATAGAGAGTTCTGTAGGATTTTTTATCAAATAATAGTGTATAGTCCAAAACAATTACACCATGATTTTAAAGAAAACATTGAATCGGTTATTCCATTTTCAAATAGTTGGGAATCATGATCTAGGGATTGCATGGTCAACTCATACAGAGTTCTATACTATTTTTTATTAAATAATAGAGTGTATAGTGACATTCCATTCACTTTGCACACAAGGCTAGATATACCAAAAAAATTAAAATCCTGGGGGATGCAGTCCAGGATCCAACGGCACTGGCACTCTTCACAAAGGCTAAAGTGAGTTTTGATGGGATTTCTCCATTGATAAATGATGAATCGGTATAACTGCCAGAGCCAGTGGCAATTTGACGTTGATTGGTGATCGTATGGGGTACAAGAAGTTTAATGTTATTACCATTGGCTCTTAGCTTTTCCACTGCCAATGCAACAGAGCTCATAACCTGCTGTTTTCGAACATGAAGAATTGCTGAGGTGATAATGACATTTGCATCAGGTGATGCAGCAAGTGTTTATCTAAAAAAAATTCGATGGAGCTAGTTGTAACTTTATGTCAATCTTGACATTGGGGGGTAACCATTGGGATATATTGAATATCTCATGATTTAATTTTCCAACTAGATGATACTCTTGGGTCACTGCAGCAGTTAAATCACTGTCAGTATCAATACCCGATCTATATTCATAGCTCACTGCCCGACCTCTCAACTCCTTATATGCCTTTGGTGTCATCATCATAAATTGTATGTAGCTTGCATAGTTGGTTAAATTATTGCTAGTGCTCAACAATGTTCCATTAATGAATACATTAATTTGTTTGAATAAGTTGTGTAGGATACAGTTTTCATAGGACAGGCCATCGGCAGCAGTGGGAGTTGTATTATCTGACTTTTTCTTCACCACAACATTTAAATCAATAAATGTTGATGATAAATCAATGAAATAGTCTTCATTGGAAAATATCTGAAAGTGTACATTTTCCGAGAGGGGTTGTTGAGGGTGAAATTGTTCATAGTAGCCATACTTGAAACTAACATCACCATTTTCAGCATTCTTTGTAGGGGAGAAAGGTCATCTTAAGAGAAGTAATAATTCTTTGATCTAGCAATCTTTTTCTTCTTCTTCTTGCTCTTATTGGTCTTCTTCGTTTTATTCCTCAAAGTCGTTGTTGATGTCCTTCGCTTCCCACCTGGGTAGAGACTGATGAGTGAATGATGACCACGCACCCTTTTTAACCCCTTCCCATTTTGCTGAGATTTTAATTTCTCGCCAACGGCTCTTGCTGAAGATCTAATATTTTCTTTAACACTCTCGTTGAAATTTTTACTTGATCCCTAGTCCTGTAGTCTTGGGGTAGCAAATTTGATGCAGCAGGTACAAGATATTTTCTGGCAAGGGGTAGTGCAGAACGAAATTTCCTAGAAAACCAGCTACCAAGACCATAGACAGACATTGTAGTACGCCCCTTGTAATTGTCCAACCCATGACCTATTTGACGAGGACTCAGAGCACCAACATAGCAGTTGGTATCAGGAAAGACAAATGGAATTCTTCTATTGTTCATCTTAGGCAGTGGAGATGGGTCGAAAATGACATGCAATCAAATCCAAACCTTTTGATATTGCTAGAAGATCACCTAATTCAGTTCTTAGTATTAACTGACAGAGTTCCAAATATGAAGTTTTTACGGGGATATAGTGAAGGCGCTTTACATTGTAATGATGAACATGATCTTGATTGTTTTTTCGTTCAAGAACTCGTAGGAGAGGGACATTGCTATTGCCAACTCTGGATGTTTCGACAAATGAGGCATAGAGAAATATACTAGTGTCCGAGGAGAAGGCTCAGCAAAAATAACATTAGTGCTTCCAGCACTTTTACCATTGATTATATTGAGTTTAAAGCCAAGAACATCTTTTAGATTATCATTGAGAATAACCTTTTCATTGGCAATGGGTGAGCTAATGTATATCCTCCCCTATTCCTTTGAATAGTTGAAATGAAAGGCCCCTTTTTTACGAGTGGAAACTCTTTCATTGATAGAACGACATAAATAATTCATATAGGTGAGTTCCTCGTATATTAATTCAACATATGGATAATCCAACCAATTGATCTTTTGAATTTTAGGTTTTTTGCTAACGGTTTGTGGCCAATCATGAGGTCTGATTTTTATATCATATTTGCGATCCTTTCTCAGGATATCATATGCATTTTTGAGAATACAGTCGACAAGAGCCACTTCATCCGCACCATCGAATTTGATGGAGGTGGAGAGTTTTGTCCCAAAATCACTTGTTTTATTCAAGTCATTGTAGCGAAGATCGGAGACGTTGGACATAAATGTTACATAAAAATCATTGGGAATTGTTAATTTCTTCAACGCCGATCCAAGAATCAAAATCAGAGTTGTATCCTAGCCACCGAACAAGTAACTGTTTCTTGCCCCTGCGAGTACGAGTCTTTAATATCTTTTTAATTTAATAGATTTCACTAGTGTTTCTAACTTTTTGTAGTTTATAATCATAAAAGCCGCCGAGAATCTCCTCATCTTTGGTGTCTCGCAGACGATAAGTTATGGGTTTGGTGTCTAGGATTTGTGCTACTTTAAAAAGTTCGGTGGACCAAAAGTAATTACCCTTTTCAAAAACATTAATTGTTCTATTAATTTGAACAGTATCACCAACATTGAATTTTTTCTTCACAACCGTTTCACTGGAATATTGTTTAAGAAAAGTATCAAATGTATCATGATCAGAATGATGAATTTTTGTTGGAGTTGAGTTGAACAATGATCGATGGGGTCGTTGATTATAAATTAACATGATTTTATCTAAATCATGAATAAAAACAGGTATATTTTTTAATGTACAATATCTTGAAATTAAAAGTCGAATAGTTCTTATCAATCGTTCGGCCAATGCAGCCTTTATAGGACCATGACTATGATAGAGCATTGTATTATATTTCATTAGTACTTTTTCAACATGTGGATTAACAAATTCACTACCCCGATCCGATTAAATTTTTTTATATGAATCTTGTTCGAGAATACTTTCTTTAGCCTGAGCAACTTCAACAACTCTCTTTGTGCGCAATTGAATGGCATACGCATAGCGACTATAAATACTGATTGCAAGTAGACTGTACTTTTTTGGTGTATTGTGACGCCTTTGAATCTTATCTAGAGTTACGAGATCTGCTTTCATTATATGTAGGGGGAAAAAGGCTTTAGTTTTTCGATTTTAAAATTAAGGCTTTAGTTTTTTAAATTTGATAATGTGGAAGATGGTTGGAATTATTTTAGAAAAATAATTTGTGAAGTTGCTGAAGGTGTATTAGGGAAGAAAGCTAGAACTGCAGCTAAGAATATTAGTGAAGAAGCTTTATGTTTAATAGAAAGGAGAAAGGACTTGTACAAGAATTATCTGAGTGATAGATCGCATGAAGACAAAAGAAATGTAAAGAAAGTGGAGAAAGCATTGAAATATGAACTAAGGAGGTGTGAAGTGGAGGCCATGGATAAAATTGCCGAGGATTTAGAAGATGCAGCTAGACGGCATAATAGTAAAATATTGTACTGGCACGTTAACAAATTGAGAGGTAGTAGTCAATCCGGACTTGTCCCAGTTAAAGATAGGAATGGGGTGGCAATTAGCGATAAGGAAAAAGCTAAAGCGAGATGGGCCGAACATTTTGAGAACTTGCTTAACCGAGATAGAGTTGCAGGAAAAAATATAGAGGAAAATGAAAAAGTTTGTGATACCTTGGATGTGAAGGAAGATTTGTTTTGTGAGGAGGAATTAGCAACAGTACTAAAAGGATTAAAGAATAATAAGGCTCCAGGTGCTGATAGGTTAGTAAATGAGTTTCTTAAATATGGTGGCTCTGAGGTTAGAAATAAGTTATTGAAGATTATGAATATGATTTTTGAAAAAGGGGAAGTACCTAACGATTTTAGGAAAACCTTAATTAAGCCACTTTATAAGAAAGGTGATAAAAGTGAGTGTGGTAATTATCGAGGCATTAGTTTGGTCTCTGTAGGTAGCAAATTGCTTAGTAATATGATACTTTTTAGACTGAGAGATGCCGTAGATAAAGTTTTAAGAGAAGAGCAGTGCGGTTTTAGAAAAGGTAGAGGATGTGTTGACCAAATTTTCACTCTTAGGTTAATAATTGAGAGGTGCCTAAGTTTTCAAACACCTTTGGTCCTCGGTTTTATAGATTATGAGCAAGCGTTCGATTCTGTTGATAGAGGAGCTTTAGTAAAGGTTTTATCCTTGTATGGTATACCAGACAAATACATTAAAGTGATTAGTGCTATGTACGAGAATAACACTGCTGCGGTTAAGGTAGGAAATGAGGTTAGCAGCTGGTTTTGTATTAAATCAGGAGTTAAGCAGGGTTGTGTTCTATCCCCCTTTATATGGATTATTTTGATGGACTTTGTTTTAAGGAGCACAGGAAAGGCAATGGGAGACCACGGAATCAAATGGGGAGGAAAAAGTCTCCTGGACTTGGATTATGCTGATGATTTAAGCATCCTAGATGAAAGTGTGAGCAAAATGAATGAAGTTTTAGATGTTTTGCGAGTTCAGGGTGCTAGTATTGGTTTGAAAATTAATGTTAGGAAGACTAAGTCACTAAGTCACTTTGCACGTCCCCTCGCTTTTATGGTCTTCCTAAAGTTCATAAGCCCGGTAATCCACTTCGACCCATTGTTTCTTCTTTTAATTCTCCTACAGCAAAAATAGGGAAATTCTTATCAGTGATTTTTCGTCCACTAATTCAGGCTCAAAAATCCTATATTAAAAATTCCGCTGATTTTGTTTCCAAGGTAAAGCAAGTTTCGGTTAAACCAAATACAAGAATTGGCAGTTTTGATGCAGATTCAATGCATACCAATTGTGATCCTCAAAAGGCCGAACTGCTTTTGGAGCAAAAACTTAATTCTAACCCATCTATATCAGAAAATTCTACTCTTTCGAATGAGACACTTCTTTCGCTTACAGCCCTTTGTAACAGAACTTCTTTTTACTTCCATTATAGAGGCATTTTTTATAGACAGAAATATGGGCTCTCCATGGGTGCCCCCCTTTCTCCAATACAGGCTGATATTTTTATGGAAGACCTTGAAGAAAGGGCTATTTTGCAAAGTTCTTGTAAACCTGAATTTTGGGTTCGTTTTAAAGATGACATTTTTTATTTATGGGAGCATGGTGACGAGTCTCTGGGTTCTTTTCTTCACTTGGTTAACTCCTTGGATTCAAAACTGAAATTTACTCAGGAATCAGAGATAGAGAGGCGTCTTCCTTTCTTAGATGTTCTGGTGCACCGAAATGATTCATGTTTCGAGTTTAATGTCTATAGAAAACCTACACATAATGACCGTTACTTAAGTTATTCCTCAAATCATTCTCCTGCTGTGAAAAGAGGAGTTGTCACTTCTCTAGTTGATAGAGCATTGAAAGTTTGTTCAACACGTTTCTTGGATTTAGAGCTCAACCACCTTAGAGATATTTTATTTGGGAATGGTTATCCAATTAGTTTAATAAATTCTGTAATTGCAAAACGCATTAAAAGATTATCAGATAGTTCCACAGAAAACACAAATCAAAGGGAAAATTCAGTTTATCTTGGTCTCCCATATGTTAAAGGGATTTCAGACCATATTTCAAAAAATCTAAGGAAAAATAACATTTACACTTATTATAGACTCAGAAAAACTATCAGGTCCCAAATTTATCAAGGTAAAGACCTTATCCCGATAGGTGAAAACTCCGGTGTCTACAGAATTCCTTGTTCGTGTGGTCTTTGGTATATCGGAAGAACTAATCAGCGACTAACGGATAGATTAATTCAGCACTCTAGTTCAATTAATAATACACTTAAAAAGCGGAAAAAAACAGAAAATTTTGACTCTGCCCTTGCAGAGCACATTTTTGAAAAACCAGACCATACTATTTTGTTTAATCAAGCTAGTCTTATTTCGCATGACAAAGGTATTGTCCAGCACTACAGAGAAGCTGTTGAAATTTATAAATACCAACATTTAGGTCTAACTTTAAACAGAGATTCCGGTGATTTAAGAATAAACGAGTCATATTTCGGTTTTCTCAAAAGAGAAGCCGATACTTTAGTAATCCCTGAAATAAACCATGAACCACTTTCCCAGTCATCTAATCAAACACGTGAACAACCCCTTAGGTCTCAAAGGGTGTCTGCAAGAAATGCATTAATTAAAATCCGAAATCAAATTACATAGTTCTCCAACTTATTTAATTGCTGGTTCGTTTTGTTTTTTCGAGTGAATGAATTGTTTTCTTCTCTTTGTCAGTTGTTCGCTAGTATCCGTCGATGGCAGTTCATATTTTTTTGGATTTTGTGCAAATCGCGGATATTGGCGAATAACTCGTTTTTATGGTTGTTAGGTAGTTGGTTTTAATTCTTTTAATTTTTGGCTTTTATTGATACATCGTTTCGTTTCGCGCTGAAGAAGAGAGGCGTTTGTCCTCTCGAAATATTCGCTTTGTTTTTTCAGTATCTTCACTTGGCCTATAAAAACCCCATTTTTGCTCGTTTTTCTTTCTTTATGTGAGGCTTTGAATAGATTGGGGTGGAGGAGGAGCGTGCGTAGCTGTGTTGACCTCAGGCGGCTTGGTGCTGCGATGAGTTGTTAGTAGTAGTAGTAGTTTTCGATAATGATTAGCACGAAGCCTATTATTTCTATGTAGGGTGTAACTTGATTCATTTTGTAGATAGTCTTGTACACTTTTGGTGTGAACACCAGTGACTTTGAAAAGGGTGGTGGGGGAACTTAAACTTCCCACTTCACCAATATTTTCATAAACACTTTTCAGAACTTCAACCATTTTGAACGTAAACACATAGTGTAACGTCCACTACCCTTTTGTATACTAGTGGGTGATGATAGTGGGGACGTTGACTTGATATCAATATGTCTTCCCTTTTGTCTAGCTATCAGTGGTGTGTTCCTCCTCCTTATCTTCAAATTAATGTTTCCACTAGGTGTGCTAGTATTTTCCAAGATTGATTCAAAATCTTCTTCTCCTTCTTCTCCTTCTTCTTCGTGTTTTAATGTTGTTGATGATGAAGGAGTATGTTCATTTTTTTTTTAGAATTTGCCTATTGCTAATAAGGCTTTTGGGAAAGTTTAATGTATTTAGAAAGTTGTATAGATGACTGTCAAATGATAAAAGTCCTTTACGATTTGTAACCATATCATAGATTAAATCAAATAGATGATAGCTCTTGTATTGAATTATAATCCCTTTCCCATTTCTATCAACTTGAATATGATCTTGACCGCTTTCCATGTTATGAGTCGTTTACTTTTTTCACGATATGAGTGTGGCATTAGATTTCCAATGCTCGACACTATCGAATCCAATTCCTCCTTCTTTAATTGTGTTCCAGCAACAGTAGCAGAAGAATCCTGAGGAGATGGTTCTTTTTTGTGATCAATGACACTCATATTGCTATTGGCTCTTTCACGATAGGGCTTATGTTTGTCCAATCGGCGAAGTGCATCTTGAAGTAAAAGTAGTTTTTTATCATCCTCAATATTCTCATTGTCATTGAATTTACTCAGATTGTCCTCAAAGTGTTCCACGGGGGAAAGAGCGGGTTCTATTGGAGTCAATTTGTAGGGTTTAGCCATCCAGAGAAAACTGTTTACAAGTCCTGCAATTATTGGCAGTAAAAGTGTAAAAAAGCTACCTTCCGCTTGAAGAAAATGTTTCCTTTTAACATTTTTTCCTTTCTTTTTACAAGCCAATGCACGTACAATGGAACGATTTTGCTTTGCCAGTTGCTTAACTACTTCTGGCAGTTGAATATTGCCCTCGGTTAAATTTAAACAAAGTTCAGATATTAGATTAATGAAATCATTTTCAATACTATGTTTGAGTATGGCTTTCCTAAGTGGGGGTTTTGAAGTGCTTAGAACGGAAAATAAATGTCTATTTTCATGTAGTTTCTTCAGTGTCATGATGCCAACTAATAACCTTTTTTACTGTTCACGGGGAGATATACTGTAATTTCATTGTCAAAAATATATGTGACTACACGTAAATCCTCGGGTGTAATTTGATTAAGATCCAATAAGATGTAGCCGTAGGGTTTATTAGTTGCCTGATTGTACGCTGAAAGTAGAAATTTGGGGGCGCCAGGGTATATTTGTTTATTGAGAGTTATTAGCGAGCTAGGATCAGGAACAACTCTGTAGATGATATAGTAGGTACAGTTCAAAGCAAGTGTTCGCATACATTTGCTCTGATGAAAGAGATTGTGTAGAACTAGAGTAACGGAAATCTATTCATGATGAGAGTGAACAGTAGACAATTGTAGCATTTCCCGGGACCATTGTTCAATGGATTCAGCTAAATTGTCAATAATCAGCCAAGAGTTTGGTTCAATAATGTCGAAAACATCAGGTCCATGTATGAATTGTATCTGTACTGATGTAGCAATAGCTTTTATTTTATCGTATGACTCCTGCCAAATACTGTAGCAATAGTAGATTTTTTTCGGCTTTTCCATAAACATTTTATCACAATTTTTGTTTATTTTAGTTAAGAGTTTCGTTTTGCCTGACATTGATGGAACACACAGAAACGATCTGAATGGTGTTTAAAATTTATACATATTGCTGTTCCCTTCAAGAGCTCACCTACAACTAACTGTAGACTTTAGATGTCTAATGACTAAATAATTTCCGGATTACTACTTCGTTTAAGAATAATAAGAAGAACAAAATCAATAAAGAATCATATTTTCTTTTATTATTAACATAACAGTAGCAGCAATTTACAAATAATACAATTAGAAAAAGGCACTTTAAACATATTTTTATTTATTTATTTATTTATAAGAAAAACATAAACAACATTTATTAGAAATATGCACTAGGAAAATACACTTAAAATAATATCACACACTTTGTATTTAACAAATACATCTTTTTTTATTTATAATAAGAAATCACAACATTTATCAAGCAATACACTTAAAATAATATCACATTTTTTATTTACAAAAACGTTTTTAATTTGAAATGCCCCCCCCCCCCCCCCAAGGAGCGGTCGCTGCGGCGGCCGAAGGCCGAGGTGGCCACTGCGGCGGCCGGGAAGCGGGGCGGGCCCGCTGCGGCAGGCAGGGGCCGGGCCAGGAACATTAAATAACTCTGCATATGTATATTGAAATTATGAAGAAGTAACTGCTCTACCTTGCACACACACATATTGAAAATTTATTAATTTTGATAAAAAAAAATTTAAACACCCGCCACCCACCTTGTACTATGAAAGAATTTAAATTAATTTCTCCAGACCGAGTTGCTTTCTATACTCTACACATTCAACTCGGTCTGAAATTAAATAGTGACCGTATGGTAGTACCTTCACACCATCCTCAAGTAAACAAGCTTTGTCTGTTATGGCCGACATGGCGTTTTTCTCAACTCTAACTGTGTATTTTTTAAATTGTAAAGAGTGGATCACCATGATTTTCGCCCTTGGGACTAAGCTACGTTCCACACAGTTTCTATAGACACTCATATCGAAATTATTTTTTACAAAGTGTGTAGGCATCCCCTTGCAAACTTGTTTGATATCCTTGTTGTGCGTTTCCACACAGTATACCTTCGGCCCAGGAAACACACCACTGGATATCAGATCGGTTCCCGTTTCAGATTTTAACATTAACAATTGATTTGGGGCCTGGCGTTTCACTAGCTCTGGATAGAGAGATTCATTCCAGTTGGTGTATTCCATTCGTGAGCTAATGTACTCTCCATTTTCCAAATCATTCAACAAATTTTCAGTTTTAACTTTTAAAAGGAGTGAATCAGTGTCCCCATAATACACTTGAACTTGTCCCTCAATCGGCCATTGTACCTTGCATACATTATAATTAAATGACAACATGAGCTTTTTAGATATTTCCGTTATTGCACTCCCACCTGCAATATTTTTGTTTAAAATATTAAACACACCTATAATAATAATAATAATAATTTAATTACCCACCATCTACAAAAAGATTATAGTGGAGCACAACGAAAAAGAAAAAAGATACGAAACTCAAACAAATGCAGGTGAAAAACGACGTCTCATCAATCTAACTTTGAACACTGAATTGTCCCGAATGGTCGACCATTGCTTGGATGGCTCCGGAAGTCCATATTTTTCCAGTCGAGAATTCCGGTATCGCTTGGATATATACAGTAAAAATTTTGCATACTTATAGTAGCACTTTCGGATTTTTTCGCAGTCTCTCACTGTCAGCACATGGGATGCACCGGCAAGGTAGATTACATGTGGCTGGCAAACTGAACGATAAATTGAGGCTAGAGATTTCCTGGAGTAGCGTCCGTAATTCGGCACTATAGACCCGTAAGCACGTTTAATGGCGGTAGTTGTTTGCTTGACGATGGATTGCCTGGTTTTAGCGATCGTTTCTGCAATCATGATACCCAGATATCGTAGCTCAGACACTGCAGGGACTGCATGATTGCCGAGGGTCACAGATTCACTTTTAGGTGCGTTGAAGGTTAAAAACTCGCACTTCTCTATATTGATAGACAGCCCGATAGAAAGAAAGTCACTGTGGAGTCGACTCAGGTTATCTTGTAAGTCAGCTTTCGATCTACTGAGCAGAAGGACGTCGTCAGCGTATGCAAGGTAAGACAGGTCGGTACCGTGAAGTAGAAGGGAGGGCGAGATGCGGTCCAGAATCTTGGAAATCGCATGTTTGAAAATGAGAGGACTAAGAACGCCCCCTTGCCTCACACCTCTTTTGATTTTGGCGGGATCTGATGTTCTATCTTTCCATTTGGCAGAAACTATTGAATTTTCATACCAGAATTCCAATGTTTTCACTATGCTCGCACTTACACCACTCAGCAGTAGAGCATTCATTGCTTGCATGTGGTTGACGCTGTCGAACGCTTTTGAAATATCTATAGTACACATATAGAGAGGCGACTTGTTTCTCTCTGAGTCCATAAGTACATTAGCAAGAAGGCGATGAGCCTCTGGACAACCGAGACCTTTCTGGAATCCAAGTTGATTATCCCCGAAATCTCCAGTATCCAGCTCGGAGAGGATCATATACTCAAACACTTTGCTCGGGATTCAAGAGACTGTTATGGGTCTGTAAGATTTACAGTCATTGGGATCTTTTCCTTTCTTGGTGATAGAAGTGATGACTTCTTTCAGGAAACTTTTTGGTACAAAACCCCTGGTGATGCACATCTGGAAGATAAGCGGAAGGTGGGAATAGAAACTTTCAGGTAAGTGCTTGATATGTTTTGTTGTGAGACCGTCGCCATCTGTCCCATTTTTTCCCTTGGAAAGTGCCTTTTTGACCGCGATTTTGATCTTTTCCAGGGATATGGGAACAACACAGCGCTGTCCCGAGAAGCGCGCAAGCCAGCTGGTGACTTCCTTTTCATACTGGTTGGTTATTGCAAGATTCTCGTCTCCGTATACCGAAGTATAGTAAGAGTGCCAGTCATGCAGAGTCAGGGAAGTATTAGGTGCACGGTCGTCCGGTCTAATTAGACTTCGCCATGATTTCTTGTTCTCAGTGAACTGTTGCCCGATAATACGGTACTTTTTCATCTCAGCTTTGTATTTGCGTTTTGTACTCCGTTTCAGCTCGAATACAGTCCCGCGTAACGGTCTTCCGCAAGCAATCCAAAGGTTTAGCCACATTTTAGCACGTCGTTTAGCCGTCTGGAGTTCGATGGATTCGGACCACATCGGTTTCTCTGTCCCAATTTTGACTCTTCTTGTAGGAACCGCTTTCGATTCGGCAATTTTCAGAGCGTGGGTAACTTGATGATAGTAAGTGTTGAGTTCAATAGAGGCTGCCATGTTGGAAGGACCAGTACAGAGTAGAGGAAACGGAACTTTTATGCTACTAAGGACAGAAGCAACAGTGGCAATATATAGGGCAATATTACCCTTCTGCCAGTTTTGCTTGTAGACCCACCTTCTGGAACAGGCGTTATTAGTGCTCTGTGCTGAATGCAGGTGGAACGAAATTCCGGCATGGTCACTAATCGGATCGTCAGTACACACTGTAACTGGGAGACCAGGGATGGATGTGGACGAAAGTACATGGTCAATATTTGACGTATGACCACTAGTATGGGTGTACGTAAAATCCAGGGACTTCGGCCAGATATTGTAAGAGGTTGGGAGGCAGTTTAGAAAGATATCAGACAGGATATGGTCCTTGGTAGGGTCGCAGTTGAGGTCCCCAGCTATTGGCCACTTACACCCACTATGCTCAAGAGACTCCAAATGTCGTCCAAGGGCATCTGCTGCTTTTGAAAATTTCGTTAGAGAGACAGCATTGTTGTAGTTAGTGGGCATGTATACATTGATGAACTCAATTCCCTCAGCAGAGACACATAATAGATTACTGCATCTAATCGACGGCATAGCCGATAGTTCCTTCCTAGCGTATATTGCCAGGCCTCCGGACGGACGCCCTGCCGTAGATCTTGCGGGTGGTATGAAGACATCGTGAGACCGGGATCTGTTTAGGAAATTTGTATTGAGTCCAGAAAGCATATGTTCCTGGATAAACATTACGTCATAAATCTGGAGAAGATCACCAATTAAACCGCGGCCCCTAGCAACCAATTTCACCGACAAGATGTTTCAAGACGTTTCAAGTCTTTTTAAGGTTAGATTTCACTCACTCCACCGCCCAAAAGATTCATTTAACTCCTCCACCGTAACTTTTAAGCAGTAAAGCATGCTACTCCAAGCGATTCACACCACAGTTGCATTATTTGACTCCTCCTAATGTCATCCACGTGCCTCCTCATTGCCCCTAAGACATTTTAACCTTTTCCCTCTGAAATTAAGCTTGTGAATCTAAATTAAACATTGTTTCTTATCCGAAAACCGGTACTTGACATTTCATTGCTATAATGTGATACTCCAAGGCAATACACGCCACAGAGAACAAAAATTGGTAGCATGGTGGCACCCTATGACACCCGTCATCAGCGTTTTAAGCGTTTTTTAACGTTTGAATATCCCCAGTTAATATATTTTCTATTTCTGTTATTTTCCGAAACTTCCCAGCCTATGCCACACCCTTACTGATCAATGGCAACCTCTAACTACGATCAATTGCAAACCACTAAGCCATTTTCAGACATTTATTGTTACAAATTATGCTTCAACCCATTGATTCAAGTGTTTCACGAGCCAAGCCTATCACGGTACTCCTCAAAACACCCCGCATCTCCATGTCATTATACATTTGGGCCTGTAACACCCATGTGGCATCCGTCATCGCCTCCAGAGCATTTTCACCTGTTTTCCTGCAAAAATACCCTTTTACACGAGAATCGATCGTTTAAACTTAACGAAGTAACATTACCCCACCGACATTTTCAGAGATTTTCTTCTTATAAATTACGCATTCAATCCAATGGTTCAAGTTTTCGCAATCCAAGCCTATCACTATGCTTCTCAAAACACCTCACACCACCACGGCATTACGTGCCTTCCCGTCTGTCACCCAAGTGCCATTCCTCCTCATCACATCTAGGACATTTTCAACCTTTTGCCTCCGAAAATAAGCTTATGAATCTAAATGAAACATTGTTTTTTATTTGAACAGCGGGTCT
Source organism: Artemia sp. Kazakhstan ARC1039 (assembly GCA_029168905.1). Taxonomy (NCBI): domain Eukaryota; kingdom Metazoa; phylum Arthropoda; class Branchiopoda; order Anostraca; family Artemiidae; genus Artemia; species Artemia sp. Kazakhstan ARC1039. Next base: position 18,966 of record JAQQPU010003563.1, on the reverse strand, counting down.
TGACATTTCATTTCTAGAATGTGATACTCCAAGTCAATTTACGCCACAGAGAATTTCAAACATTTCTTGAACCGGCCTGCTCCTTATTTTCACTTGTTTAATAAAAATTGACAGCATGATGGCACCCTGCGACACCAATCAACAACATTTTAAGCGTTTTCTAACATTTGAATACCCCCAATGGATATATTTTCCATTGCTATTATTTCCGACAATTTCCAACCTGCGCCATCCTATTACTGGTCCATTGCACCCTCTAACATCGCCTCATCACCCCCCAAGACATTTTCAGACAGTTTTTAAAAATTACACATTCAATCCAGGGATTCAAGTTTTCGCAAGCCAAGTCTATCACGATGGTCCTCAAAACACCTCACACCATTACGGTATTATCGACCTGCCCCTCTGCCATCCACCTGGCATCCTTCATTATCATCCCTTAGGACATTTTCAACGTTATCCCTCCGAAAAAACTTGTGAATATAAATTAAACATTGTTTTTTTTAATTTGAACAGCGGGACTTGACATTTCATTGCTAGAATGTGATACTCCAAGGCAATTCACGCCACAGAGAATATAAAACATTTCTAGAACGGGCCTACTCCTTATATCCACTGTTTTTATAAGAACTGACAGCATGATGGAAATCTACGACACCCGTCATCAACATTTAAAGCGTTTTCTAACGTTTGAAAACCACCAATGGATATATTTTCTATTTCTATTATTTTCCGACCCTTCCCACCCTGTGCTACACTACTACTGTTCCCTCTTACATCTCCTCATCGCCCCCAAGACAATTACAGACATTTCTTGTTAAAAATTACGCTTCAACCCATTGATTCATGTTTTTTCACGAGCCAAGCCCATCGCGATACTCCTCGAAACAGCCCGCATCACCATGTCATTATACACTTGGCCCCGTAGCACCCATATGGCATCCGTCTTCATTTTTAGAGCATATTCACCTATTTTCCTGCAAAAATACCCCTTTACACTAGAATCTATCGTTTAAACTTAACGAAAAACTCTCAATAATGTCTTTTCTGATGAGTCCTGTCAATTGAGGCCAGCGTGACAAAATGTACCGCCTCTCTATGACACCTTCCGGTGAGAATTTTAATAAATCATTCAATTCTTATTACAAAATACCTTACACTTATTACCAAACAAAAAAAATTCTTACGAAACAAAAATAGATCCTAAAAGATCAGAAAATTCTTCTTACAAAATACAAAATGCTTGTTACAAAACAAAATAATAATTATTACAAAACAAAAATACTACCTAAGAAATCACAAAAAATTCTTATTCCCGAGCGTTTTGTTTCATGTCAAATATTTTCTGTTCTTTGGATACTTCTTAATCGAAGTGTGACTTTTTTCTCTCTTCTTTGGAAGAAATTCAGAGTCGAAGTGTAACTTTTTTCTCTTCAACGGAAAAAATCACAAGTGGCGTGGAACTTTTTCTCTTCTTTGAGAAAATTCAGAACTGAAGTGGATTTTTATTCTTATCTAGTGAAACTCAGAAATGACGGATAACTTTCTTTCTCTTCTTTGGAAGAAATTCAGAATCGAAGTATAACTTTTTTCTCTTCTATGGAAAAATCCAGAACAAAACTTGATTTATTTTTCTTTTCTTTGAGAAAATTCAGTCTGTGCCACCTCTGTTGGTGTTTCAAAGTGCACATTGGAAGTTTTTTCGTTAAAAACCAATGACCTAGTATATTTTTATAGTGTTGTGTCGTGGTTTATCATGTCTGTGCTACCTCAATTGATATTTCATAGTGCATTTTGGATGTTTTACGTTTGAAACGTATGACTTTAGGATATTTTCTGTAGTGTTGAGTCGTGGTTTATCTTGTCTTTGCTACCTCAGTTGATGTTTCAATGTGTATTTTGGAAGTTTACGTTTGTAACGTATAATGTAGGATATTTTGTAGCGTTGTGTCGTGGTTTATCTTGTCAGTGCTACCTTAGTTGATGTTTCAAAGTGCATTCGGAAGGTTTTCGTTTGAAACATATGACTTGGGATATTTTTGTAGTTTTGTTTCATATTTTATCTTGTCTGTGGTCCCCAGTTGAAGTGTCAAAGTGTATTTCAGAGGTTTTTCGTTTGAAACGTATGACTAACAATATTTTTGTAGTGTTCTACCGTGGTTTATATTGTCTGTGCTACCTCATTTGATGTTTCAAAGTGCATTTTAGAAGTTTATTGGAAACGTATGACTTTTGGAACTTTTTCATTTGAAAAGTATGAATTAGGAAATTTGTCTAGTAGGATATTTTAGTAGGATATTGCATATTGCAAAGTGTATTTTAGAAGTCTTTCTTTTGAAATGTATGACTTAGGATATTTTTGAAGTGATCGTGGTTTGTCGTGTCTGTACATACCTCATTTGATGTTTCAAAATGCATTTTGGACATTTTTCTTTGAAGCTTATGACTTAGGATATTTTTGCAGTGTTGTTTTGTGGTTTATCTTCTCTATACTCCCTATTTTGATGTTTCAAAGTGTATTCTGGAACTTTTTCGTTTGTAACGTATGACTTAGGACATTTTTTTGTAGTGTTTTGTCATCGTTTATCTTGTCTCTGCTACCTCAGTTGATGTTTCAAAGTGTATTTTGGAAGTTTTTCGTTTGAAACGTATGATTTGGGCAATTTTTTGTAGTATTGTGTCGTGGTTTATCTTGTCTGTGCTAAATCAGTTGATGTTTCAAAGTGTATTTC